>DWTW01002868.1:0-10540 GCA_018246275.1 Papilio slateri
AACGTGCACTGTTTCTGATAAAGGTACAATAATCTATGATAATTTTTAAAGTAATACATACATTGTGTAATTTTTTCTATATTACCTTCAATCGAATTATTACTGTCAAAGTAATGAATTTAAAATTGCCTTACGTGCGGTCGTATGGCGTCATGTGTGGCCTCATTCGAAACAAATATGTCACGGACGATATGCTCCAACTATAATATTACTTTGGTCACGGGGCGAGTGTTTAATTACGTAGAGGGAAAGATTACGAAAAATGTTACCTACATTCCGTGACGTGGAAATAAACATCACGTTACGCTACTAAACGAACAAATAGAAATTGAAACAAACTTTAGTACATAGTTAAAAAGTGAGTCCAAAATAGGAGACTTCATTGTTTGTTTTTGTTTTATTTAATTTTTTCTGTACTATTTTTTTAAAAGTCGAAACGGTTAATGAACTTTTGGCTTTAACGAGTACCTCAAGAACTTTATCTAAATAGTTGAGTTTAAGGTTCGATACAAAAATCGATGATTTTACAGGCAGCGCGCATTGTAAATAGATACCTCTATTTGTGACCCTGATACTACTGTTTGAATGAATTGACTGAGTACTCCGTAACCGTAAAAAAATCTACTATATTTTCGTTTTTTCTTTTCGATTATTTGTTTTGAAGGTTTTTTAAGTAAAAAAATAAAACAATTTATTAAAAATTAACAAAAATGTGTTCAATATTAATTACTTCATCTTAAAATTTTAACAGTACGACCGCTAACAGTTGAAATACTTTCAAGAGAACAGCCTTTGTCAGTTGGAAGGAAAGCAGACCTGTGGTGTAAATCAACCGGAGCTCGGCCGCCCGCGACAATGACGTGGTGGCTAGGTGGGAAGAAGCTGATTTCGGAAACGAAACAACAGGTATTTTTTTATTGAACGTATTTGTATTGTAAAAAAAGCATCGTTTTATTTTTTTTAAATTATTTTAGTTAAATACATCTAAATCTGAAAAATTAGCATAGTCATGAACTATTTCCCGAAATATAGAGGTTCAGTCAAGATATTGTTGTATTTACCCAAGTTTAATTGCACTATTTCTCGCGTGACGCGATTCATTAAAGAACTATAATCATTCGAAAATAATTTAATAGAACTAGTGATAACTCAGTGGATAAGCGACCAACATAAGTTCTGACGTTTGGGGTTTCAAATACGTTATCCGCTTGTTTTAATGACGAATATATCAGATTCTGTATAAATAAAAATATCACTTGCAAAATTTTTAAGCAAGAAAATCATAAGGAAACCGTTTCAGCATCAGCGAACAGGGTATAGCATTTTGCTATCTCTGTCTACCACCATTAATTATAAAAGTCAGTGGTTATTTCAGTTTCGTATCTCTTTTCCTACGTTGAGTCGTCATCTCTTACTGGTCTGCGTATGTCGCGCGTAATGTTTGCGCCTCCCCCTAACCCCTGATTCGCCCATATAGATTGCCGTCATCAACGCTTCCGGGCTGCGTGCATCCATTAATTTCCTGCTAGATTGAATGGCAAGTCGCTCTATCTTGTGGAATATCCTCAATCCGGCGCGACTGTCGATTTGAATGTTTAAGTTTTAATTATAAGACTTGAAATAGAAATCTTTTAATTCAAATATCTAATATTTTTATCAATGCATTCGATTCGATTTCAACTGTCGCTTACCGTCCTCGCGCCAACTTTCGCGTTCGCATCCTCGACGTCGCGGCGTTAATTTTGTTCGCCCTTACTATTTTTATATCCTCAATAATTTCATTTATTTCTACAAATATAGCCATCCATATATAACATATTTTATTACTTCAAAACTGTCCATTCACTTAACAGAGTTCATACATGCAAGTACTTGGACTGTTATCAGTATATTTTAATAAATACCGTATCCCACAGATATCATATAAAAAGATGACTATGGAAGAAGGTAATGAAACACAGTCTTTATTACAATGGACTCCACAAAAAGAGCACAACGGTCAGATACTGGCGTGCAGAGCTGAGCATATGAAGTTCAATCAGTCCACTATAGAAAGCAGATTGACATTGAACATATACTGTAAGTTTTTTGTTTTTTGTTCAAAAGTATATAGATTATATTTTAAAAATAACAAAGTATATTTTAAACAAATGAAAAATCACAATGTAAAAGTATTTTTAGGTAATTTTTTTTGTATTAAAGAATATTAGATCCTCTATCTACCAAATTACAAAGTATGAACATGCAAATTACAAAGTACGAACCCGAACGAATTAGTAATTGAAATAAGCACTGAATATTTTAACGTAATTTACCGTGTGACTGCACGTACGTATTTGTTTCTTTAAGTAAACAAAATGTAAATTATAGGATGTATTTTTTCATCAATACTTATTACCTTGGGAATTCTGTACTCTAATTAATTAATAATTGTCTATTTTATTTAACATTTAATTACATATAAGAATGCCGAAAATACATTAACATTTTTTAATGTTTCTATACTAAATATTACTAAAAAAATATGTTTGTTTTTGTTGACTTGCGATTGTTGGCCGGCCGTAAAAACTAGCCAAAATGCAATACTATGCACTACGGTCATACTGTGCCGACCCCACATAAGTGGGAAAAGGGCAGGGATATGACTTGTGATTGTTTAATTATCAATGAATCTGAATTTATATATAATATACAAATATATTTTTGTGTTTATTTTTGTGCTTTCGGTTCCCAATCAATATCTGTCACGTTGCTCTGCTCAGATATACCAATCGCGATTATGCATCTCGGTTCCAAGATGAATCCGAACGACATTGAAGAAGGCGATGACGTGTACTTTGAATGCGAGGTCGATGCGAACCCGCCCGCCTATAAAGTAGTCTGGGAACACAATGTGAGTAGAGCACCCTGTATACTTCTGAATGATTGATAATTATTTTTGTCATGAACTAGTTAGCCAAAAGCTAGTTAAAGCTTTAACTGACATCTAATGAATTATATTTTACAGTATTAATATAGTATATAAGCAATCCTAGTGTGTTTTTAAAATACTAATTGCAATTAATTGTTAATATTTTATACCTTCGTTAATTTTTAATCTTTACTTAATGTCTATTTATATTATGTTCATGAGAGTTTAGACTTAATATAGGGAAAAGTCTGACTTTGTAGACAGCCGTAAGATGTCTTTCTTACTTTGGTCATCGCTTCAAGTCTAAGAGACACCTAAATTCAAACATGTTTCTCATAGCATATAGCAGTATATATGAACCTACCCATCTTATTAAGGATAGATGTTATAATTGAATGCTCGAATGTTGTCCAGGCCTTAAACTAATATTTCTTTTCACAGGGAGTTTTATTACAAAATAATCCACCGAACGGCGTGATATTGACAGGCAATACGAACCTAGCGTTACGTAACGTGTCGCGGCACCAGGCGGGCAAGTACACGTGCACCGCATCCAATGTGGAAGGCGACGGGAAATCACCCCCTTTGCACCTACAAGTTGTTTGTAAGTAGATAATATTCTCTCGCGTGTGTCCTATCTTAGTAATCTAGAAGAGGCGACTTATATAATAAAAAAACTCTTTCTTTTAAAGTTGAAGCGCCAATAGCCTAATGGTTAAGGGTACGGACTGCGAAACATAAACAACTTGGTCGGGGGTTCGAATCCGCCGTGAAACTATAGTCGTGAACCGTGTTATAGCACAAGTTTAAGCTTAGCTAGAATGATTAAAAGAAATATTATTAAATTAATTAAATTTACTAATATATTTTATGCCCGAGAAGGGTTGGCGTCAGGCAGGTGGTCGGCCGTAACAAAACTGCAGTCAAAACCTATATACCACCAGCATAGACTATGGTGATACTGTGCCGACCCTACATAAGTGAGAAAAAGAACAGCTATAATTTTTTTTTTAACTTTATTAAAGATGAATTAATATCATCATCATCATTAATTTAAGAGCTCTTTCGCTCTTTTCGGTAGAGCAATCTCCAGTCCTTCCCAGATTGTGCCTTCCTGCATATACGATACGACCTTTATAATTTTAGAAATTAAAAATCTAAATTCACAAAACAAAAAAGTAACATAGCAAAAAATCTCAGAAGGCATCTTGCTAAAATCGGCGAAAAGAACTGATTCGCGCAAATCATTCTATTACAAAAGACGAAGGAAATTGTAGGAATGCGAGGGGCGTCCACAACAAAATGAAGGGAACACGCCGTGTATATTAATGTCTGATTTTAAAATTGAATCAATTCCGTGAGACGGGGAGTTCTCCAGCGTTTTGTTTTTTAGTCCATCCGAAAGAAAATGGATAATCTCTTTTTCTTTGGGTGAGAACAGAAATATGTTCCAGTGTCTAGTTTACGTCACGTTAAATAGCGGTATGATGATATTCCATTACATTATAATTTTGAAAAATAAACGCATCTGCATTCCTTCACATAATATAATTTCCTATCTTTATTTTACTATCGGATGTTTAGCTATTCCACTCACGATCACTCGGTTTGAAGGAAGCCATTTGAGTTTTAGATTATTGTGCGGACGGCAAAGAATTAGAACAATTTACCAGTTTTATTGTTTCCATTTAATTACGTCGCGGATGTGTTCGAAAGAAGAATGAGTATGATAATTCTAAACGAGTGTACCTTTACCATTTGACCTTTTACCTGTACCTTTTGACCATATCGCCACTTAAAAACATTAAAAAACATTGTGTTTTTAAAAATCGTCTTAAATAAATTCCAAACTTTATTAGAGGCTAGGGAAGTCAGTAGTTCAGTAGGAAATGCTGCGTAGTAAAGAACGTATCCTGGACCCTACATTAGCAATAATTTTATTATTTGTATTGTCTTGATAATATGGCGATAATAAAAAAATGGCGATAAATATTATAAAATATTTAATTTCTCGCAGACCGGCCTGTGTGCCGGCGTGGAGAGGTTAAATTGATCGGCGCTGCATTACAAGAGCCATCGAGCGTTGAATGCGAAGTCGACGCGTTTCCACCGCCCAATACTTTCGAGTGGACTCTCAACAACTCCGCGGCCTCGATAAAGGTCGATCCGGTGAGTACTAGATATTATAATCAGTATTATTTTTAATATTCAAAAATATTAAAAAGTACACTATTAAATTAATATAAGTACGACCATTTAAGTTCATTAAATCTATCTTGAAAAAGCATGTATTTCCATACAGCCCTTTACAGATATATATTTGATAGGATTAGAAATTGCATTGTAAGTGTAAAGATTGAGACAGACATGTTTCGATGGTTCGATCATATGGCCTAATTCGATGAACGAAGAAAGAGACAATAAGTTTATGTCTTATTGACATCACCTGTTACTCAATCTTACAACATAGTTTTTACCTTGAATACTCATGTCTGATTAATTCGAGAGTTTTCATTCTAAGGTTTATTAATTGTTACATGTATTTCAATACACACAAGAAACTTTCATAGGTGTGTCTAGCTATATATAAACACGACCCTCGTAGTAAAATTTGTATTTTAGTTTGAGATGACAAGTACTTTGTTGTGTACGAAAACCTCTTTGAAGGTGTTTAGGGCTGGCGACGTACAGATACGCCCAAAATATATGAATTTTGCTAGTTAGTGCTATTGCCTAATGGTGGAATGTACTGTCAAGTTCTTTATAAGAGCAATTCCTTCTTTCGAACTCGAATAAAGTTCATCTTACCAAAATAATCTAATTTCTCACCTTACATAGGTTTGAATTTTAAGAGTCTAACAGCGTGCAGATATAACGAGAATATTAGCAATTATTGTTATCGTCACAATGAGCCCAATGTTCAAATTTACACCTGAAATGCTATCGAAGTACACATCAAAGGATGAAACAATTTATAAACTGTGTTAACTCACAGCTAATTTTATTCCTAGGACCGTTTTTCAATCGATGCGTCCGCTGGAAAATCGATACTAACATACCTACCAGTATCAGAAATCGATTACGGAACTTTGTCGTGTCGAGCGACAAACTTAGCGGGGCAGCAAGTCTCTCCATGCGTGTACACTCTGCTCCCGGCGACACGGCCAGATCCACCCACCAACTGTACAGTGTACAACCTCACTCACGACTCACTGGACTTGATTTGCTTACCAGGTATGTATTATAGACGAATATAGTCGGAGTATGAGTATAAATGGTCGAAAATCAAGTGATGGAGTTTGATAATTTGAAGATTAAAAAAAAATGGTTTATAAGTGGTAAATGATTTACTAAAAAAAATTATAGTAGAAGACAGGAAAAGAGCAAGCGGCTCGATAGATATTTTCGATAGTTCGGATGCGTTTCTAGTCTTGTAGGTAATAGGGAAGAGATTAGATAAGGAACAGGGGAAAAGAAGGGCGACATGAGAAAGGGAAAGGAATGAGGCCTGTGGCACATCTACTTCACGCCTGTATTCTATGAGGTCCTGATACTTCACCGGTCGAGTCGGCCCATTCGTGCTACAGCAAGTGCTACTTGCTGCACTGTTGTTTTTTCTATTGGTTGGGTTAAAGGCGAATGGAACAATTTATTTATCTTTAAATGAAAGCTAATTTGTAATATAACGTTTATGTTGTTTGCGTCAGTATTAATATATTCCCCAGACATTTTCGTCCGTACAATATTGCCCTTATTACAAAACATTCTAATTTAGTGTCTGGTCTCATTTGGCAATGGCCCAATTTAGAGGCTCTAACTATTTATGAGTCTAAATTATCATCGAAATTGCCAGTACTCTGTTTCAGTACGAAATTTGTTGCTATCCTTTCTATTTTCCGATTAAATAACGGGCACAGGCGGTAAATAAGAGTAAATAAGTATACATTTCTATTACAAGCCCAGTTCAAGTTTTGCCTGCCGGCTTATTTGTGCAGTTTTTTTCTTGTAAAAAGAATAAATCTATATCTCGTAGGTTATGAAGGTGGTCTCCAGTGTGTGTTCGTTGCTGAAGTGTGGGCAAATGAAGGACTAGTTGTTAATGCGAGCAACGGTGCAGCTCTATGGAATTTAAGAAGACTCGGAGCTAAGCGACAGCTTAAAATTATTGTTTACGCAGCAAACGCTAGAGGACGCTCCGAACATGTAATTTTTACAGTGGAAACAGCGCCCAGATTATCTCCGAGAACAGGTTAGTGATTTCCTCGCCACATTACTCACGTCAACGTGTAAAAGCTAATACTAAATTGCAAATATTAATAGAATTACTCTTTCATAAACACAAAGGTGGTTTATATGATAACGAATAATTAATGCTTAACTAAATTTATTCGAAATAAGAAACACCCAAAGGCTTAGGATATGATTTCAGAAACATAAGGTTTGACCATTGAGCATTAAGCCACATGGATTACAAAGGCTTACTTTTTCAATTATCTTGGCTCATATGATATTGATGTGACCACACTTAACAGCGTTTGCTGCGTTTTCTAGTTTGCCGCCTTCAAACATAAACATTATTTACAAGATATGCTGGGTTTCTTTCTTAAAATATAAGAGTAGGTTAAAGAAAATCAAAGTATCTTAAAATAACATTGTAACGTTTCGCACAGAAGCGCAAGAAGCGTGGGAGGTGAACTGGGCAGTGGGAGGTGTTTTGGGCGCGGCGTGCACGGTCGCGCTTATCTTGTGCTTAGCGCTGGTCGCTACGAGATTACGCCACCGGTCACGGGATTACGAAGGTGAGTATCTTTTTTTTATACAGTTTAATTCTGCCCACATTTAAAACGAAATAAATATATTTTTTGTAATGCAGTGCAGTTTTCTTTTTTGCTCTACTGCGTAGCTTAGTGAGGTCGGCAGCTTTCTACGACGTAAGAATCTTAGCATTATTTGTTGCGTTTCAGTGATTTTAATATCAATAAAGAATTTATAGACAATGAGTAAGGTTTTTTCTGTAAATGGCAAATAGTCGGTTCTGTTTTTTCTCAGAACATTCAGGTATTTTGACTTCCATCCTTTTTATTCCGTGACAAAAAATGAGACCTAAGATTTCCGTACGCATGGAAATATTTTGCGAGTACTGGCTTCTTACACATCAGAATCAATATAAAATTTTACTACGGTTTGCATATCAATACGTATATTCACATTTTTTTAAACAATTATCGCTGAATAAATTTATTCAATAATTTTTTCATAAAATTTAATTTTATACATAATCGTAGATCGTACATAATACACAAATAATTTAAAAAATATGTATTTTTTTGTTTTGTCAGTAACTATGCAGTTGTCCAAAAATCAGAAGTCAACACCACTAAAACGACAATCTCCCGATGATCGAAACCCAGATTTAATTCCACTAAATAAAGGTAAGTGAATATTTTGAGTGTTAGATTATTTAAGTTCTATTTATAGTTTTTTTTTCAATAATATCTTTCTTTGTGTATTATGTTTATTTAAATGATACTTTTTGTCTCATCAATGATAATGAAAACAAGACATTTAAGTACAAAGCAGATGAGTGCACTCAGCACATATGGCATATGCATGTGCACTGTGTTGTCGAAAAAAATACGACGGTCATTCTTACTCATTATATAGATAATATTTAAACAACACAAATCAAATGCAAAACAGCGTATAATGTATTATTCATTATGCAATAAATAAATTTGAACTATTTAAAACGTTCTCTCACAAAAAAACATAAATTGTTTCTAATTAAATTGAACATTTCGTAGGAACAGACTGCCCGCCAGACCCTCCCCATTACTCGACGGTGGTTAATAAACAAGAGACTAAGAACTCGAACAGTTCTCAGAGCTTGGTGAGCACTCAGACACCGAACACTCCGTTATCGCCGCTCACTCATAACTCTGACACTCAGGTTAGCATTTCGCATTATTACATAAAAGTTTAATGAAACTGAGAAATTTATTTATACCGTTAAGAATTAATTATTTTTTATTTATTTCAATTAGAATTAATTTACAAAATATAACTGAAAAAGGAATTACTGATGATTTAAATAATTGTTACATAATTGATGAATTTATTTTTCAAAAAACTTAATAAGTTAGAAATTTATGCCGGTAATCTTTAAATAAAGACATTTTATGGCAAAGCTAAACGGTCTCACATCGAGAATGTACTTATGTTTCAACGAAACGCATTAAATAAGAACGTAAAAATAGCGGTTAATTTTGTTGTTACTGTGACTTTATTTTATTGTATTAATGGGATAAAAAATAATTATTATATTATATATCAATTGATTTTTTTCTATAAAAAATGTTACAGTGAGAAAGTAAAATAAGTTTTACTGAATTTCCACCAAAATTTCCTTTAAATCAATTTGACAATTAACTTGCTATTTCCCTTTTAGATTGATCGTACTGGAATCAACGGAGCGGCGAGATTACATAGAGAAGTAGTTACAACTAGGACACCCTTGCTAGCGGCACATCAAGAAAGTTGTGTTTGAAAAATATTCATACCTTAATATCAAATGTATAATTATTTTACAAATGGTATATTTTGCTTTGCCCTAAAATGTATAAAAGGACTTCAGTGACACATCTCAAATGTTTCCTTAAAAAAAGAAACTTCATCTAACAAAACTAACTTTCTACGTCTTTAAGCTGAAAATACACATTTAAAAGATAACACTTGAAATGTTTTTCTAGTGAATTACTAGGACCTCATAGTCAAGCGTGTAGTAGATGACACTAATGCGTTTCGCCTGATGAGCTGCTTAGCTCTGTACTCTTCGCACCCATTCCTTCCGCAGTCTTTCCTAGAAAAGGCTAGCGACGTATTCTTAAATCTTGTGATATATGCGAATGTTAAAGGGTGGTATTTTTTACATTAAATCAGGTGAATCGAAGCTCGTTTCTTTCCTCTTAGAAAGAAAGGACACCGTACTAAAAACATACATTTCCATGAACAGCCAGAATATTCTGTACACACATTTCAGATAAAGTTTAGTTTACATATGTAGCCATAATTCAATCATACATGGTGCTTACAAATAGGTACTTATTATAAATAAAGTTATCATTTTTCATATTAAATAGTCAACTATTTACTATGTTTCGTCGTTAGAGGTTATATAGACAACGAATCCTTGGAATCAATAAATAGTACATTAAAATAATAACGGACAGATTGAATCCTAATAATGTTATTGACCTCTTGTGTCATTTGGAAATACAGAATTTACCAGCATGCTCAAAGAGTAGGTCAAAGCTCGTATAGGTTATGCAAGGTTTTATTGTTTATTATACTGATAGATAAATAAATTTTCTGTACTATACAGGGTGCTCCACGGTGAAGCCACATCCAGGCGAAGTATGGTAAGTATTGTAGGTAAGAAGTTTTACTCAAAGGAGACTTCATTTTAATTTTAAAAAGAATTTAAACTATTTTCAAAAATAATTAAAAAAAAAACGCCTGTCTGAGTGGAGAATCGAACCCGCAAAAATGTGAAAAAATAAAACATAACTTTTTTATAACATCGATGGAAAGGTTTACTTAAAAGGATTATTTCTTTCTACATATCATAGC
>DWTW01002869.1:0-10540 GCA_018246275.1 Papilio slateri
ATATAGGGGTTACAAAAAATTTGTGGATAATTTTATATGATCGTGTTTTGAAGTTTCTTCCACAAAAAATGTAATTTATTGGTACAAAGGCGTGGTTAAGATATTAATAAAATATATTTAAAATTTGGAGGTTAAAAAAAATGAAAACGTCGTTTCATCTTAAACGCTCTATAGCTAGCTAGCTCCAAACTAAGCAACTTTGGATATAGGTAAGTTGGGTTAAATCGTCATATTTTCAGCCAAGGAATACGTGGTCTTCCGTTGTACACGTCATTTGCGGACATCTGTATAAACATAAAAATATATCTTCTTTGTCATTTGGTATATATTGCTTAGCATTTCAACATTTTAGTTTTGTGCAAACTTTAGGTTTTCATGCTATTGCCATTCCCATAACTCCGATTTAAAATGGAATCTAAACAATTCTATCGAGTTATCACTATAATATTTAATTAAACTGTATATGTATATTAAAATTAAATTATAAAGAATCTAAGAACTGAAAAAACAATTTTAATGTTATCAATTTAGTATCAGAAAATATATTTTCATGTAATAAGTACTTAGAACAAGATAAATACGCCTTAAATATAAAGCATAACACAGATATTTGACGATAGT
Organism: Papilio slateri; assembly: GCA_018246275.1. Classification (NCBI taxonomy): domain Eukaryota; kingdom Metazoa; phylum Arthropoda; class Insecta; order Lepidoptera; family Papilionidae; genus Papilio; species Papilio slateri. Next base: position 622 of record DWTW01002869.1, read on the forward strand.
TCACGAATTTACATTGTTTTGTTGGGTTTTAGTAGTTGCGTGTAGTAAAATGATTGCATGTTTTGTTAGTTGCTGTGTAAGAAATGTTACTTTTTTGTAACTAATTTTGTGTAATGGCAACATAATTGTTAGTAATTTTAAAATTATTTTTATTGGTTAATGAAGTTAATCGAGTGAAGTTAATATTTTCTAAAAAAAACTCTGTTACTCATTATTTACACACTTCTTAAATAGTTAAATTAAGTTTGGTATGATTATGTTTTCTAAAACTAACACTGTACGACGACTACTATGAAGGAATTGTTGATTTAATCATAGAATTAAACAAATACAAAGAGACTCTATATATTTAAAATTATAGGCTAAATATATCTTTTGCAAATTCCTAATTTTTCTTCTTACTCTATAAACTAGAATCTCGTCAATTTTTATTTTCAACTAATGCCAATTTAGATTTAGTAATAACATAAAAAATAGTAAAAACTTCCGTAATTTTTAAATATCCTGACCTTTTAAGTTACACGAACTACTCTATTTACTAGTGAATTAGTTTGACATACTACGTACCTATAGATAATTTAATGTACAAAATAAAGTCTCTTGATAAATTCACTCGGCATATTTCAACTGCACACTAAAGTAAAACGATTTTAATGTGTTGGTTTAACTATCATGTTTTTAATCTCATTAATGGCTAAAAGGCAATGAAACATATTATAATATTTACACCAAAAAACGATCTGAATTTAATTTAGTGTTAACACTGCTATTATTGGAGGAAAAATAATTTTCCAAAAATAATCGAGGAAGATTTTTAGCGTATTGCCTGCGGTGCCGCCGGTGTAATTTCAAGTTTAATTACCATCGCTTAGAAATTGTTAAACTTTAGATATGTTATTGAAAATTGAGAGTAAAGAAGTAATTAGAATAAAGTATAGTAATTATATGTAGGGCTTGTTAGTCTGCGGGTTTTGTCGTCAGAGGTCGCGGGAGTGCGCAGTGTCGCTGGTGTCGGTGCTGACGAGCGAGTCGTGGCGCTCCGCCGCGTGACGACTTTCGTCGCACACCGCGATGAACTGCTCCGCGTACGCTCTGTGGATGGGTGGGCGTTGTTTACATATGTCGGTCGTTGGTGAGGTACAGTCAACAAATGGCGGTGGGCAAAGTTGAACATAACTAATAACTTAAAAACCGCAAAAATTGAATTCTTTACTCTCTGTATACGATTTACTGACCCACTAAGGCAAAGGATGTTTTTGGTTAATGTTGTATCTGCGACTGAGATAAGTTTGTTTCATTTTTCCTATAAACAAGTACGTGTTCTGTGAATGAGAGAAGTACTCGAATGTTTTTTATGCAAAATCACTTATAATGTCCCTCCTGTTGACGTAAAGTTCTCGTTTTTGAGCTTTATGGCTTACAGTGCTATGTTGCGGATGCTTGTAGTTATGTGTGGTGGCGCCGTTGCATGGTTCGAACTATTTTAGTTGATCGAAGTGAAGTAACTTCTGAATACGTTTATATACTGACTAAGAGATCAGTTGTAAAAAAATATAACCTATCATTTTAGTCTATACGAACATAGTCATCGTAGCAAATAGCTATTCTTATGATACAATAACTTACGAAACGATGTAAGTGTGGAAGTTGAAATGTACTAACTTCACTTCAGTGAACAAAGATTATGGGGACTTACTTAGATTATACACTGATTGTTGTAGACACTATAGCTTGATGTGTCGTGGCATCGTGTCGGAGGGTTTGTGTGTGAGATGTGTGGGGTGTGTGAGGGGTGTGAGAGACGTGTACCTGTCGAGGCCGGTGTAGGTGCGCTTGAGGTCGGCGTCAGAGGGTCGGTCGCGCTCCGCCCGCCGCTTGCGATGGATGCGCTCCAGCGAGCGGGTGAGCGAGTCGCGCTCGCGAGCCACGCGCCGACGCTCGCGCCCGGCGAGCGCCGACCGTCGGCGACGTGCGCGCTGTAAGTACAAATAACATCGGTAATAACTAACACAAAGAGAACTAGGTGCGAATCACCGTTGCGCCTGTTGCAGGAATGTTACGTGAAAACATTAATGCGGTCTTCCGCTTTGAATGGTGTCGTATAGTAGTAAAGTCTTCGGCCAAGAAGTAACACCTTACAGCAGAAGGTGACGAAACCTCGGTAGTGCCTAAAATATTCAAATTTTGTTTAACAAGTAATCATGGGTAAAAGTATAATTTCCCATTCGCTGGTTGATTCGCAATAAATCAAGAGGACCTATACGACCGCCCGTGGTGCGTGCGTTATAGTTCGAGCAGAACCACTCGCCAAACTAGGTCATAATAAACGCGGCATGGTGATTGATCATTTTAAAACACGTACAGCTTCGTGCAGGGGATAGTAGAGTGTCCTCTGTGCGGGGTGGGCAGCGTGGGGCGCGCGCGGCGCAGGCGGCGCGTAGGGCGCAGGCAGCGGCAGCGTGGCGTAGCGCGGCGGCAACATCACCCCCACCGGTACACGCCCCAACTAAAACATAGAACATAAGCGTTACGGGTGTGGACTAATTACAGGAAAATCCACATTTTAATTTTTACAGTAACGTAATCCATGTACGGCTGAAACCAAGTCTCCAAGCGTTTCAATTTGCAAAATGATATCGTCACAATATCATAGGACCCTTTTTATTATAATCTGTACTGTACGTGTGTGCATTTGATATCTGTATGTATAATGTATCAAGGCTTTTGTGCTGTAGTGTCAATGTGATTGTGTAGATTTGATGGCCTAGACATCAGTTTGAATCAAATGTTTTATATTTAATTGTCAGCGTGTGTCAGTGGCCCCGGTGCAAGCAAATGTCGACTTTAACGGGGACGAACCTTTTTTTACCCCGACTGTACTCCGGTCACACTGTGCCACATAAGTGGGAAGTGGGCAGGGATGTGATATTAATGTTATGTGAATCAGACAGGAATTATAACGTAAATATACATATTGTTATAAATAGAGGTTATCCCTCTAACAGACGTGTGCAAACACTTATTTGGTTATGGATACTTATTCAATCTACTCTGAATATTTGGTGCGTCGAGTTTTTACCGCGGCCCCGTCATGCAAAGGAATCTCGCGTGCCTTGATCTGAATCGATCGCGTTAGCATCCTGTGTTGAGAAATCGTTACGACAGATCGGAAACATAATTTATATTTTATTGAAGTTATTGTAAAACAAATTCACCATGATATAAAAACTATAAGCTGGATTGGCTTGAAATTTGGTCCAACCGTTCCCTTCTCAACGTAAGCACCCGCCACGAAGGGATTTTAAGCGAATTGTATCCAAAGAGATTTTATCGTAAATAAATATAAAAATACATAATACTATCACTGAATTTACTATATGGGCCACCATTATATATATTAGCATATGTAGTGGTTGTTCGTTACTTATTTGTGTCTATTGTTGTAACCGTAGTTGAGACACCCATTCGTAGATCGTCAGTTAATCAATGTAGTTATCTAATATATTTGTATTATGGACCTCTTCTAATTTTTGAATATTTGATAAGTACATTGATTATTTACATCTATTATTCTAATTGTACACGATACATTTGGAGATCGCTCGTTGACGAATGTAGCACAGAAGGTTAGTATTACGGAATATATTTCGAAAGTTGACTTTTCCACATATTCGAAAAATATTTGGTCAGCTATTGAACCGATTTCATAATTCTACCATTGAACAAAATACGTTGTCCAGAAGTAACGCGATCATTATTTTTTTCCTACTTAGGAACACGAGACAAGGCCACCGCCACCAGCTACGTAATTAGTTTATAAACTGTAAGCGATCTGTACTCGCCATTACCAGGTAATATTGTTTTTGAGGCTTCTACGAAGTCATTAATGATTTGTTTCTAAATAACTGACCCAAATTTATTGAAGCTTACCGGTTTCCCACAGGCAACACAAGTATCGCCGTGCGCTGTAACGGACGTCTGTCTGTCCGTTAGCTCTGCGTAGTTAATTGTGCAAACAACTTATAACTATTTTAATTGCCGTAGAGTTTTGATTTAATATGATTTGATGGTCGGTGTGATTGAAGGTCGTGTTGCCGATTGACCACTTCAAAAGCTGTTATAAATTTTAGTTGTCCCGTTTTTTTCAATTCTAGCTTCATATTCATAACCCTGTCCTCGTCGACTTCATTGGATTATTTTTAAATTAAAGTATTTTAAATACATTACGTATAAGTACAGAATTTGCTGTATATAAAATACATGTTTGGATAAATTCAAGCAGACACACCGGACTGCCTTGACGGCCGCGCCCTGTGCGCCTCGGTCACCTCCGACGCCGCTGTCACCGCGCCTGACAAATGAATGTCTTCTACACTTCTAAACTGAGGGCCCATTCACAATGGATCCTTGGGTTGGAGGTGTATAATCACTTTACTTTATACACGAAACATATATTACACAAGTATTTTTTTTTATATTATACTATCCGTAAGCTGCGAAATCCGGTTGCGGAGGCTTTGCTCATTTCGTATGGGTAGTCGCGATTTGACACGAGCCGTGCAAGTGTCTCATCTCGACGCGTCGTGCCTGCTAAGTGACTAGAGTGCTAACAGGCTTGGTTCACAGTGAAAGCGCGGTCGGCGGAATGAAACTGTTTATGTACAAAATATATTCAACCAAATACATGAATGAATGTTAAGATCGGTGCGTGTGATCGTATTCAGTGTCAGCTCATGATAAAATAAATTTAGATCAGTCTTATTCACACATATCCACAATCCCTTTCTAACCCTTTCCAAATAAGAATGGGACGGGAAGGGAAACATGATTGGACGGGGAGGGGATGAATAGGAAAAGGAAATATCCTTTTTACTTTCTATTAAAGGAAGGCAATGCATCTCCACCTTTTGCTTGTTGCGAACGTCTATGGGTAGCGGTCGTTTAACATGAGGTGAACCGTTTGCTCTTTTGCCGACTTCTCCCATAAAATCTTGGAGATGTCACAACGATCGGTATGAAGAAGGTAAGCGGCCAGCGAATTGTCATGCGGATCGCAAGCCGCCACGCCGGGCCGGCGGCCGCGCGGCCCGATCTCCTGCGCCAGATACGTCCGCTGACCTTGTGCCCGCTCACTTGCGATTTCGAGTTTTCTCACGCGGAAACCCACTTACATACAATGTACTCCGGCGAGCACAGTGCACCACCAGATTGTGCAAAAGACTATCATACAGTGCATCGCATTTTGAAAATTGCATAAAAATGCCTTCTGTGTTCACAGGTCTTTTGGGCACAATTGGCAGGAATAAAGAGACCAACCAAAAGCATAAGAGAAAAAGTCTTAGATTCCAAATGTGACGATAGACGTGTCTATTGATTTTAAAGAATACCTGCACATGTTTTTCTACATTACGATATGTATAAGACATATATATACTCCGTGATATAATCGAGCTGGGAATCGTCGCCATCAATTGAAAGTCTAGCCCTTACACTGAGCAAACTCACCACACTTCATTTCACCACCACTTATAATTGTGCTGTTATTAAAAATATACAAGGGCTGCTCCTAGAATTGGTACGACGTAAACGTAACAAGTCATAAAGCTAAAGTTCCATTCACAGTGTTAACTATACAAGATAATTTATCGTTTTCAACAACAGGTTCGCAAGCCGTGGAGATTCTGTCACAAAGAAGGTTAATGTTAATTCCAAACCATTATTTTTAATAAATTGCTTCATGTTCAGGTTTATATTTGAAGCTCATCTAGAGTGTCGAGACATAAATAAGTAACTGTAGTACTTTCTATATATTAGTCTGCATGTAAAGCGTCAACGATGGTAGAGTTGTGGCGGCGCGGTTGTGCAAGCCTCGCCCGGTGACATCAGACCCGCTCGCGGCGCATCTCCGCAAGATTGACCGTCTCCACGTCTTGCGAAACACAAGCTTTTCCTACGAATGCGGAATGTTTATTTATACTGCCGCTCGATGATGTCAACGACCCTCTAACATCCTGTGTACTTACGTAATAAGTGTGCACATTAGGATTTATCGCAAGAGAATAAGACAAGCAATTGTTTTGCAAATACTTTACTCATTTTGAAAGTCAGTCTATTTATTTTTTCTTTCTTTCTTTAAATTGTCTGTTCTTCTCGTAGCACATAGCATGAATTAAACGAAATTCTATATTATAATTATCCGACATCGCCTGCAGTCTTCAAGGGGACTACCTCAGAAGTAAGGCAAATAAGACTTCAGCGTTTCAGGCGATCATTTTAAAACGTATAGGTCCATTTATTTAAACTCAAAGTTTTAAGGCCCTCCTAGCTAGGTAGGACTTTAACTAGTCGTAGTAATCGAGTATGTATGTTTGGGAATACGCATAAATAATTTTTGTTTGGGTGGAATCGACTAATTTGTCGGGAAAATCGAAGGCGGCTAATTGAGGAATTCATTAAGATTGATCAGCTGCGTTTACATAACCGACGCAACTCTACGTGCTAGTGTGTACGTTGCCAGCCATGTGTTTTATACGTGCACTCTCATATCGGACGCTGTCCGGCTCTGTCGGTGGAGTTCTAATATAACGTTATTATCAGTAAGGCGACAAGTTTTTCCTTCTCAGTAAATATCGGGTGGGTCAAAGGTAAAGGAGATAGATAGATTAGTTTATTTCATTTTGAAAAGGTACCTATGCATATATAATAAATGGTATTATAGGTGTTATAAATTGGAAGAATCGAGATCATTTTATTATTATAAGACAACAAGAAGAATGTCATATTTACGAAATGTATTCAAAGACGCAAAGCTAAGAGAATTGAAGATGATGATAAAAATCTTAAAGTTTCTGAAGTTAAAATTTATTAAGATGTATCTTAGGAAGATGTCTGAACAAGTGCTACTTTCTCGAATGGCGGTCAGTTATCTAAATAACGAGATGGCGGGGGCGGAAGAAAGTCCGGCGACCGGAAGTGACGTTGCGCAACCACCTGATACCACATGTGTTCCGATACTTCGATCGCTTTGCGGTTTGCAGGAACTTTCAAATTCTTCATCTGGCCGTATTAGTGTTATGTAACTGAAATTTATTAACAGTTATATTGATTGGTTAGTGTTACAATGCGGTAAGTATGTTTGTATGATGATGTGCACAAGTTAGGATTACGTTACGGATGTACACACTTGAGAAAAGTGATTGCATGTGGCGGCGTTGTGCGACTAGACAGCTGGACAGGGAAACATGTTAAATGATGTAAAATAAAAAGTAAGAAAATGATTGGTGTTTCCGGTAAGAATTTATATTTATTGAATAGATGAAATTTCTAGTAAAGAAAAAAAATTAGACCAAAAGTGAATGAAAAACATGAAATATATTTATTCCCCCCCTGCCCTTTTCCCACTCTTGTGGGGTCGGTTCAGTATCGTACTGAGCCGACCCCACAAAAGTGGGAAAAGGTACGTAAATAGGTCTTTTGTTTACGGCCGGCCGGCATATATATTTATTTTTATTAATATCTGATAGTCGTGAAAATGCTTTGAATACTATGTTATCCTCAAAACATACAAAAGTTAAACAACTTGATTTGAGTATCAATCATTATATTACCCACGGCACTCCGGGGAAGAATACGGATCTAATGTCAACTCATTCTTCAAAGTCGGTCCAGTCGGTTAGACTGCAGCAGGTCACAACGGAACGGACATGCATATGAATACATTTCTCTTCTTCTGAGCCAGTCGGGTAATCAACGAGTACTAAAGATGACGATGTCCGGACAAACCTGATGGCATAGCTTTTTAGAAATACTTACAAAACTCTATTAGTTACGATTCGCAGATTTATGAAGAATCAAAAGCAATAAACTGAAATTGTGATGTTTTATTACTAAATCGCTTTGTACATTTCAATATTGATGCGACCGTTGTTTTTTTTTTTAATTGCATCTCTCACTGTGAGTTCAGTTACACTAATATTGAAAATGAACAGCCTCGCAGTCCAAGGGGTAGACTGCCTGCCAGAGATATCTACTGCTAGTTTCAATACGCGTCTCCCATGTTCCATTGACGCTGTGTCACGAGGTCTCTATGACCTGGAGCTTGCATCGTTTTTGGAAGGGTGGAGCTAATAAGAGCAGATGATTTTAGCTTCAATAACAACGTCAGCTTTAGTTCAACTCTCGTTAGCACACTTAAATCGGGGGATGCTATGGGGCATATGGTTCAGAGTGATGGTCTACACCAAGTCTACTCGCTGGAATTACTATGCAGTGTAGCTCAGATTAGCACTTTAAGAAATCCGTATTAACAACAACTCTTAAATTATTTACGGCTCTCAAAGAGCGTTATTCAAGAAATGTAACCATAGATTTTGCATAAGAAGTTCGATAAGTAATCCAAGAATAACTGTTGCAACGTATAATCGTAAAAAACCAGTACTGTTACGTACAACGTGTAAAATCATTGCCAATAATGAAGTTTAAAAGACCGTTATAACGCTGTTATGATACGAGTATTGGCATCGTGTTGAGATCATTCCGAGTTAAAGCAATAAACCGACCATCGCCAAATGATAACCTGATTGCGCGTACAGTCGCGCTCGAACTTCTTTGGCAACACTTTGATTTTACAATACCTACGCGCCTGATTTGATCGCGGAACTTACTTCATTTAACATTTAATAATACATGGTATTGAAGGAAGACCGGTACGTAACAGCGGAATTGCATCCAATTATATCGGGACTGCTTAAGATGTTTCCTAAAAATAACAAAAAAATTTGTATAAGAGAATCGCTTAGGATTTACCGCTTTAGATGAAAATCGATTTTTATTTGGTCTAAAAAAGATAGTTCTTTTAAAGCCATTCAAAATTGAAAATAATAAAAGTAAACCGTGTTCGATGTATGCGGTAGATGTTGCGCCACCTGTTTGCAGGATTACCATTCACTGAAATATTATTTCGCGACCCCGTAGCTGTTACGTTGCGGGTCCTGTGTTCCATTCCCAGATGTGTCAAAAGAAATTATAATGTTCTATCAAAGATCATAAATGTTTAGTTTTTGTTTCCGGTTACTTTTATATCGTTTCATTTAACATTTGCAACTTAGTGAAAAGTAAATAGTGATTCACACGTCGATAGCTTACCATTTTTCAAAACGTGTTAATTTAAATCATGTTTCAGGGTCGTGTTACTGGAGGCAGTTAACTTTGAAGTAACATTTTTATTTACTATGGAGAAAAAACATAGTTAAATAAAATAGCGGAGAGTAGAATGAACAATAGGATACAACAATGTAATTGGGTTACAACAGCTTACGTTCTTTATAAAAATAATTCGCAATCTTAGCTTATTTGGATTAACGTGCTAAGCATTTCTTAGTAGTAACTGGTAATTTAAACTGTAAACTAACGGAAGCCTGTGATAGCATAATAATAGCATAAGAGATAGATAAGCATTGCTTTATAAAAAAGCCGCATCTCAATGTAGTCGGAACCTTAGAACGTTTTTGTGTGGATGTACCAAAACTATTATACATTAGGGTCCAGTCTCACTTCGATAGCATCGATTTTGTTTTACAATTCCACCGGCCTAAAGAATTTTGTTACCACTTTCTCTATTCTCTGGTATTTTAGGATTGTCCTCTAGAGAAAGTTATAATATTTCAAGAATATGCGAACGTGACCTACATAATTGAAATATGCTACATCTAGAGCAATGAATTTTTTTTATACGTTGGCTTCGTATAAAGAAAAAGTCTGAGGTATTGTATACAGTAAGAGTTCTTTCCTAATCAAAACGTACTTTGCAGCGGCACCTAGTGGTCGAGAGAATCCTCGCAGGTGTAGTACTTTAAAGTAGCTTTAGTGGTTTTCGCGTATTTATTTGCAAAAATATCTGTAATCTGAAATTATATGGAGA
>DWTW01002870.1:0-10540 GCA_018246275.1 Papilio slateri
AAATAATAAGAAACAACGCGGACCCTGCAGCCGTTAAACAGGAAGGATTCTCCTTTAGATCTAGGAATCTAGGATTCGTTAATGTGAAGAGAAAATTTTAACTGCACAATTAATTGACTAAATATCGTCAGCTTGTTTAAATGTTTCTGATCTCAATTTAGCTCGTGTTATTTTTTTTATTTAAATTTGAACTACGATAAGAATAATCTATAATTTTAAACAAGATAGTGATTTGTTTGCCTTCAGAGCCGAGCAGCCTTGCTTCTAACCAATGCCCAATGAGCACGGCTTATTTAAAGTTGTTTCGACTAGTAGAGTGTCGATCATTGTGAGATATTGGTGGCCTCTAGCTGAGTCAATTGGAGATGATGATCTCATTATGAGGCATCATAGAAATCAATTTGTCTACAGTGTGCTGCACCCGTGTGCGTTTGTTCTGTGCACTGTTAGGCGTGTGGTGTGATCAATAAAAAATCCATGAGATTTATTTAAAAATGTTTTATTAATCTTACCTACAAATAACACGATATTTTTTTTATAAATCCTTACATCTATAAAGTTATCTAAGATAAAAATTTACAATCATTTATAATAATAAACGGACTTTAATAAAAGTCCGTTGCCATTGAGTATCATTGTATTTAAAGAGACAATATTTTATTTAGTACATAGAACTGGCTAAAAGACTGACGGCAAGAGTTAACAATAACCTTAAACGATGATATTTACAAAAGTCGAAATGTCTAAATAAATATTAGTGCCTAGTGGATTTGGTTGTGTTACAAGTGTATCGTCTTGCCGTGCTGGTTCACGCTGGTCTTGTTGCAGAGCTCCAGCTCCAGGCGCAGGCCGTCCACCTCCGCCTCGAGGCTCCGCGACCGCTTGAACATCTGCACGTAGTTGAGCTGCAGCTGCTTCTGGTACCGGACTACTTTGTCCTTCTCCTCCGACCACTTTCTTCTCTCGCTGTTGAACTGAGCTTCTTTCGCTTCCAGCTCACACTTGAGTCGGTCTACTATGGCGTTGGCGGGGCAAGGACCTCCGCAAGCGTCAGGCAATTCTCCATTCAATCGTTGCACCTCAGCGTCTTCTAACGCGCTATCGCCCGAGTTCCAATGGTATTCGTTCGTCTTGCAGTCGTAGATCCCTCTCATCGTTCTCCCGCATTCGATCCCCTCGTATCCGCTGAGGGACACATCGGATAGTTCCTGTCTAAGTTCTTTTAGTTCAGTTTTTAGTCTTTCGATTTCGTTCTTGCTGTTCTCCTTCGCTTTGTTCATGTCGGACACGCTCTGGACGAGGTCGCCGGTCAGTCTGTCCACTTCTGTTTGAAGTCTGCTCACTGATTTCTCTTTCTCCTCTAACTCTGAACGCAACCTCATTATGTCTTTCTCCTTTTTGTCGAGCGCCTCCCTAAGTTGGCGGCAGTCGGCTTTCATTGTCAGATATTCGTGGCCTTTGGCAGTTTGTTCGTTCTGTAAAGTTAATGTATACAATGATTATCGTTTTCGTTACTAACGATCTCAAGGTGCAGATATAAAGCTCTTATTATAAGGTTATTCGGTAAAACTTAATTTTTATAAGCTGTCCTGTGAAAATTTGTGAACTAGTTTTCGTGCGATAGTTATTACATATTTGTTCACCTAATTTCCGGTTTTTGTATTGTTCGCTGGTATTTCTGTACTTGTTTCGTAGAACAAAGTCCTAGAATTGCCGTCTAATTTTGCGATTTATTCTAGTCTCTTTTTAATAAATCGCAAATGAATATTAAATTAAATGAAAATATATGATCCAGAGGTACGGACATGTCGGGCTCGTGGTATATAAGTGTTCCTGTTAGTATACATGAGTGTGCGATATGTACCTGCGCCTCCTTGAGCTGCGTCTTGAGCAGCGCGATCTCTCCGGCACGCTGGCACAGGCTCCACTCGGCGTCCTCTAGCCGCTGGCGCAGCAGCGCGCGCTCGCGCCGCACGCGGCCCAGCTCCGCCTCGCGTTCGTCGCGCCGCGCGCACGCCGCCCCCACCGCCAGCCCGCGCGCCAGTCGCACGCGCGCCTCGTGGCCGCGCACGCGCTCGCACGTACTGACACAGAAACAACACCAATATAAATAGAGAGCACTCGCACTTGATTTTGGAATCAGACTGGTAGGAAGTATAAGAAATATTATTGAGATCAACTTCATCCCCCTAAAATGCATCGAGATGTCCAATGACAAAGAGCTGAAGCGGACACAGCCGTAGTGCACTTACCTATAGTCATGATGGTCGCGCTCGAGCTCGGAGACGCCGGAGTCCGCGGGCGAGGGCGCCGGCACCGGCTCCTTGTTCTCGCCGTTCACCACACAACTGGATTTCGTTCTGAAATTGCAAATACATACTAAATTAAAATTTACTTATATACTAAAGTAAAAAAAAAATATTTAGACAAATAAGTATTTTAGCTAGTTATTACTATTAAATAAAAGGAAGGAAGCGGTGAAAGAAGTATTTCAACACTTTCTGGACAATTTTAATAAAATTAATTTTTTATCTTTTAAAACAATACTGCTGAAGCTATCGACGCTAAAATGTGTATTTTAGCTGATACTATTAATGAACCAGACTCCTACAAATGAATCGTAGTCATTGGTAACACTAATTAATCCAAGTAATTATTTGATACGGACGAAGTGGTAATCGTGACCAAGGATATGATATTTTCTTTATCGTTATACATATAATAAAATAAATCTTACATTGACTTTATCTTGCATCTTTATATTAAAATAATTAAATTTTAAAACTCTTTCAAACCCAATCAGCGACAGATCTGATCTAGATTTTAATCGATAATTTTATGTCGCGGTGAAAGGTAACTCGATACAGTTTAAGAGGAAGTCAGAAGACGTATAATAAATTTAGAAATCCGCGACCGATGGCGAATTTATATGGGCTAATTAGGAAAAGAAAATCTTAAAATCGGCAGAATGTCGGCCACCACAGGTTCGTATACTCCATTACTAACGGTAACGTACTAAATGCTACATTGACACACAGGGCTGCTACGACCTGAGTTACGATTTAATTTATTATTAAATTATACTTTCTGAATATTACGTCCTCATCGGCCATAAGACATCCAGTGCTGGACGTAGTACTGCCCCAAAGTTCGCCACCGAAATCAGTGTCGTTAGTTTTTTTTTTGTTTGAATTGTTACAGATAAATTCTGATTAAAATAAAACCTCGATATAATACTTTCCGTTCATTTGCGAATAAACTTGATGTATAAACCTCAGTTGGATAATAAAAAAAACTTGATCTGATCTAGATGCACCATGTATCCTTGTTGAATCTTAATCATATTTATATAAGTACCTAAAAATTTCCATGTGTAAACAGCAAACATGAATAATTTCAAGTACGGTTGTTGTTTTCAAAAATATCACTTAAATTGTACAATAAGAAGTATATAACTTTGATGCAGTTTCCATAACAACAAAAATCCGTTGTCGAACATTACAGATTTGTGTACGGTTAGTAAGTTATTGCTCCTTCTGTTGTATGTACAAGTCGAAGTTAAAGTTCGCAAAAAAATAAACGCATCCATAAATTCCCCTTTATACGTGCTAGTTAAGTGAGTATATATATTCCTTTTATTAGTTTTTTGGACAAAATTATTTAATAAAAGAAATAAATACTAATTAATTATGCTTATTATTAATTAAAGATAATTAAAAAAAATTAAGAACAAGAATGTCTTCTCTTCAATGGTAAAGTTATCGCGACTCTTTTGGTTGTGAATACTTTATTAATTAACAATTGACATTAATTATTATAAATTGACAACCCTATTTACATTAGTGAAATGCTACCTCCATTGACCTGTTATGGTGAACTCAACGCGACACAACACGCGGTGAATTTGTTTAAAAGCGTAATTGCGTTCGAACGGTATCAGGCGTTTTTAGTATTTTATTAGTTTGTATACGAACGTTTCTTTGAAGCTTGTTGTTTCTGCACACGACGCCTGAATAATCGTTAAGTGAGATGTTTTGGGCACCTTCGACATCGGTTCCGGTTTGAACGGATTGATTTTACTTGTATTTTATGTTAGTAAAACTAACGAAATTAACGTTTGTAATGGTAAAATCACAATTTTTGCCTCTGTTCTTTTTATACTTCTACAAGGAAAATCTTATTGTGGTGAGGGAAGGACTATATGATCTGCGAATGAAATCCAAAATGATGGAATAAACAAAAAAATAGAATTTTTAAATGTACCGTTAGGTTAAACGACACGTTTAGCAACAGAACTTCGTATTATTTAAGGTCTAAAAATTATCAAAAACTCAGGTACCGCTATTTGTATTGTTCTGTGTGTACCGTGGTACTCCTCAATGGAGGCCTTCGCTGTAGGTATTAGCTATGATTACGATGCTGGTGTAATGACGCCGTGTGGAGCGCACAGTGCGGAGCGCGTCTCGCATCGCCGCCCGACCGTAACACGAGACTGTCTTCTCACTTTATTTGAATGAGTTTGTTTTCTTACGAACGACGGTGATATAAAAAAAAATCAAGTAGTCACATTGTGTAGAATAGCTTTAGTTGAGTGGTGATGAGAAGTGCACATTGCTCATATTGAATGACCGATGGGGGGGGGGTCTAAAATGCCAGCCACAGATGCAGCGTAGCTAGAGGATCCACGAGATGGATCAACTATCTGGTCATGGTTGCTGAAGTCCACCGCATGAGGGAGGAGATAAACCGATCTTTGTGATGATATTTGTGAGATTCCTACTCTTAGCAGTAGATAACGTCTGGATAACGATGATGATGATAATAACCAGTCACGTTGATGACCTGGAACCGAATAGATGTTAAAGATTTTGAATATTTGTGTCAATCGCGTGTCTGTCGGTAACGCGTATCTTTAATATCGACCTGGCTTAGTAAGTAACTAATCTAGTGTCTCTACCTAGAGATGTACGTACGATGTCTAAGTGAAGAACGCCCTGCATTATATAAAAATCCTGACACCATATTGTAATCAATGAATGTCACTTACAATAATGTTAACGTCTTCCTTGTATTGTCGACTAGAGGTATAAAAAAGGTCCAGAAGTGATGATGATATTGAGAGTATGTGAACGTGTTTCCGGAAATTAGAACGTCTAGAAATTATTGCAGTTACGCTCTACTTATTAAATACGTTAAGTATCTATTCAAAATATTATAAATTATATTTGTTGAATAAATTTTGAATATGTTTTATATTTACGTCACGGTCGTCTCACTGCACGGTCCGTTTGGTCGGAAAAGGAAATAAAATTTATTGTTGAAGATATTTAAAATTGATTAAAAAATTTTAGCGGCCATTGTTTTTACGGATGCATATAAAGAAGTTGTGGTCTTCTGTTATTGTTCTGTTCTGTTATTATCTTCTGTATTATTGTTAAATCTTCTCTCATATGTCTCTTAACCAGGAGTGAATATATCTATGCAGTAGAGAAACGTGTCAGATTTGCTGACAAGTTATTTACCGCATAAATACATAGTATATGAAATCGATTTTCGCGAGAGGACTATATTTTCACAAAGCGGTATTCCCAAGGAGTTCACTTCGGCGACCATCAACTACGAGAAGGCCCACTTTTTGTTTTCTCCGTGTAGTCTGCACTACATATGTCTGTCTGTCTGTTCGCGATAAATTCAAAAACTACTGAACGGATTTCAATGCGGTTATCATCAATAGAGAGAGTGGTGGAGTGGAAGGTTTAAGTGCATAATTTTTTTAGGTTTTGTGTAAATTGGTTAGAATATGACAATAATTGTCGAAAATGTCGAATAAAGCCAAGCGGCCTGACAGCTTTCACCAAAAACGCTTCCTAATCTCTTTGATAATTAATAAAACAATGGATGGTGTGATGTTCTTTTTTTATATCTAAAGAAAATTCTACGATGGCATACGTCTATCTTATAACTTACGGATAGCTACACGTATTCTAACTTCAAAAAAAATTGTCCCGTACAATGCAGTAATTGGAAAGCTATTTATCGGATGCAATATTAATCCGTATCAACTTAAATACGTTAGTTACCTTAAGCGTCTCATGCACATTATGATAATCCATTACAGCATATAATTTAAACGAATAACTTAGGAGTTATCGCAAAATAAAAATTATCGCACGCGAAAATAAATTCAATCGCGTCTCTCACACCGATGACGGGACTCGCTTCGCTTCGCCCAGTGCTCAATGTGCTTCAATGAAGGCAGAAACGATTAAGAAGCAACGGCAATTAATACAAAATTAATACAGCTAATAAGGTATCATAAATTAATTCTTAGGCGGAACAAAGTTTGCCACGTCGTTTAAAAATAAATCTGATGTACTCTCAGCTTCGCGGACGACATTTGATGAATTAGAAGATGCTAAACCACTACAACTTAATGGATCCGCCATTAAATTGTAAAAAACAGTTATCGGTCAGTGAGGCATGAGTTTGCGACAATGCTATAACTATTATAAAATAAATCATCGTTGGAGTTGAAGAGGAGAGCCTTGACTGAATCAATTTGCGCGTTTAATTCTTCGCGTGTCCGGCCCATAAAAAACTCGTACGAATTTATTTCTAAATTGTGTTTCAATGAAACTTGTAAGAAATATAGGTCACATGCCATCATTACAAAAGTGACCTTAATTACTTCACATGTGGTATCGCTTAGGCGGGCACTAGTGTGTAAGGCCATATCTACATTGTCTGAACCTTGATAGCTTATAGTTTGCGTACTCGCCTTAAATTGGAACACACGCACGAAACTTAAAATCTGGCAAAGGCACAAGTTAAATTATCTAATGCAATTTTTTTATGTACCGATATCATGAAACCTGTACGTGAGAAATTAAAAAAAATATATTTTGAAGATTGCATGTCTTATGTCAGTTTGTATGAGGACTAGCTGCAAGCAGTAAGTAAGCATAGACCTTAGCGACATATTCATTCATACATAGACCCTGGGAGCTTCACTATTGGACATAAGCCTGTGCCAAGAGGACCCAGTCAACTAGTCATTGTTTTTAAGACGACCCGGAAAGACCAGGTGTCGTGTTATTAAAAAAAATGAATTCATATCGTGCTTTTAAATAATCTTATTCAACATGTCGTACCTCAACAAATTATTTTCGATAGCCTTGAAAGCAAAAAGGAATATTTTTAATAAATCTTACATTAACAAGTTATCATTTAATGACGAATAATAACTTAGAATTTATGTTTATAGACTGACAACCAATTTATAAATATAACGATGATAAAAAGGCATCCAAATGTGTTACATGATAATAAAAGTTTATAATACATTTTAAATTAAATTCATAAAGTTCAAAATTTACAATGCTCGTAAATATAAATATCAAATGTTTGAATGTTTGGTCCGAATGTTGGAACAGTTGTGCTGTAACACAGTTCGCAGATAATATTTAATTTATTCTGTATGTAGGCGAATGCAAATTAGTTGCGTGTGCGCATCGGAGCACGTTTCCTGGCATCTCGCAAACATCCTATTGTTGCAGCCTCAACGAGGATCACCAGTGAGAGTTGGAACAAGCCATGTGTTTCAATCAACTCATCATTTGAAACCTTAAATCATTGATATCAATGACTTTATGCTGCGGTCTTATGTGACAGGCAAATGATCCTATCGGGAATTAACTATCCAGACCCGAAAACATTAATCATTATTCAAAAAATACCAGCTGAATTTGTTGTAAATCTAGTGTTTGAGCCAGAATCAAAGGAGATCGACGTATAGTATAGTATCGAGACTGTGTCTATATATCGTGGGCTTGTCACTGTTTACTACAATCACTGTACTGTGAACTCACGAAGCGTGCGTGTCGCAGCACTTACGCCTGTTGCTTTCGTGTCATTCAGATTCACGATGTGTATTAGACATTGAATTAATTCTTTTTTCTTTAGCTCGGCAATAATATATTTCAATGCCGGTATTGATATCAACGACCGCGATTACTGCACAATGCACTTTCTACGGACGTTATCTTTGTATATATAGTCAATGAAGCATTTCTTTATACTAACATGTCTATATGAAGCATAACTCAATCCATAGGCTATCTTTTACCACGTTTGAACATTGATAACTGATAAAAGTTGACCACCAACATGTTGATCACGTCAGTGACAGATGTTCTCCGAGTTAAAGTCAAAGACAGACAAACAACTTCTTTTATCTTTGGCGCACCTTCGCTTAATTTTTATGTATAAAAATTAAGTTAAATAACATAGAAATAAGCTCTAAATTTAAAAAGAAAGTATTGATAAATATTTTAGTTAACGGGCATTCATTTCAGTTTTGCTTCGACCACATGCTGGCGGAGGGGCAGTTTATTTTAGTATTTTGTTAAAAGAAACTGCATTCCCCATAACTGTGTTTATTTTTAAATTGTAACTGAAACGTGTAAATGGAAAGTATGGGTATCCTGTACACAGTTTTTCGTTTATTTTAATGTACTTGTAACTTGACGCATATAAAAATAATTTAATAAACGGCAATTAAAACAAAATTCAAACATTCTTTGTTATAGTTTAATTACTTTCTCTCTGAGAGTTAAATTTCTTTTACATTTTTGTGATAAGAAAATCCCAAAAATAGTAGCCTATGTTGTGTAATTGCAGGAAAATTGCGTATAAGGGAACTAGCGAACGGCAATATGGCGCGGAGATAATGAATTTAAAGGAAATGAGTCGATGATAGATAATGTGGGTGACTAATGCTGACTGGCCCATATTACGAGTCTCGATAATATTTTAAGCAGTTTTCAAATAAGTTTCGGAGGGGATTGGTCTATTCATTCCCATAGCAAATATTTTACGTAATTTGATTTAAAATTAAAGATAATTAAAAAACCAACTCGTAGATTCGTGAGTCGCGAGACAAATGTCAAACTTGATTTGGTTGAGGTTTGCGTCGTCATAGGTTCCCGATTTTTATTTTCACCCTGATGAACTCAGTAGAAAATATAACGCGATTGATATTTCTTACAATGCCTGGAGGTATAAAAGATATTTTTTACTTATATTTTTTCGTAAACACACAATTTGTTTAGATTCAGAGGTGGAAATTATAACATGCTATTGAAATTGTCAACATTTTTTTATTCAAAACAATTGTTTTCATTGCACCTCATAATATGAGTAATTACATTCTTAAGTACTAAACAAAATATATTGTAAACATACCCAACTTTGTATTGCTACAAATTCTACCATTGAGAAATCTAAATTGCCAACAAAATGATCAAAGTAAATCACGTTGAGTTTAGGTCGTCACTAAATTGTTGCTTGAAGTGATTTAGGATGCAATAAGTTGAGAGGAATTTTAATAAAGTTACAAGTTATAAGGATTTTTGCTCGTTCATGACTTTAATATTATAGTATTAAGGATACTGGTAGTTAATCTGTACGAATCATATATTATCCGGGAAAAAATATTTTATAATTTGTCTTCAAACACTATCACGGGTACTAACCGTATTGGTGTAGACAGAGGGCAATCGGTATCCGCACTTCGCAGAGCTTATAGGGTCTCAAATGTGTCGGGGAAAACAGAGGTTGGAAGGAGTTGTCATGCACAATATTCTTAGCAAGTCTTTTTATTTGTACAAACGAAACTGCTATTGGACTAAATATTATTGGCAAAAGCAAATCCTGAGTCTGACTATTGATTCGTAAGTAACAATAGGAACGTCGGTGGTAAAACGCATCTGGCTGAACAATCAATTACTAGAAGTTCTAAGAACTTAAATAAAGACTCGTGTTCGCACTTCACAAAGTGGATAGACAGTGTTACTAGAATTCAAAGTGTAGCGGCAAAGATACGTGTAGCATTCATTCGAGGATCGTAACGTCCGTATATGGCTATTGAATCAGAGGGCAGTGAACTATTTGAAAATTAACAAGAACATGTTAGATTCGTACTTAATGTTATGTTTCTAAAAAAATATTTTAGTATTATATCAAAGGCTATTCTCTAATCTGTTTCGAATGGTAACAGCATAGTGTACACAACAAACTTTATTCTTCTCATACGTTCTTATTTGCTATGTATATCACGGAATCGATCGAAGTCCGCTCGATACGTTATCTGTGTTGACTCACCAGAATATTTTTATATACTGCACAGTGAAGTAGACACAGCTTATGCAAAACCTCGTAGAGTTACATTAAATTCATATTAATAAAAGCTTTAATAGAATGTTAAATTAAGAATGTTGGGACAATGTGAAATTTGTATATGGAGAACAAAATTTTGGAAACTGTTAGGGTTTTTATCTCTGTGTATCTATTTGATTGGACTAAAAACAGTCATTACTTTTCCTTTTTTTATAAGACAAGCGAGGTGGATCTCACTTGATCTCCATGTTATATGAAACTTGCGGTTCATGTCCGGGCGATGTCGGACTGCAGTTTTCGAATGGTAAAAATATTATAAACATCTGTTCAGTATTTTCAGAGTTCACTCATTACAAACATATCA
>DWTW01002871.1:0-10539 GCA_018246275.1 Papilio slateri
GTCTCGTTTTACGTAAGAGTAGTATAAAATAAAATAATTTATGAAAATCGATTTAAACGCGTAATTTATATGATCGATTTATCAAAAATCGATTCTTATTACTATAAAAATCGATTTTGAAAAGTCGATTATAAGAAAATAATAATCGATTATTTTTTACATCCCCAGTAATCTGTAATCTGTCCGATCGCTGTGTAAGACAAGTTGTATTTCTACGATACTACGATACTTTTATTTGTTTTTAGTTTTAGGGTTATTTATACATTATTTTAGGGGGTTTAGTACTTAAGTTTAAAGTGAATTGCGTGCCAACGAGGTTTCAGTACTTAAGGAATTATATTAGCAAAATGGGAAGTCATAATAGCCATGAAAAGTCTGCAAGCGAACAAGGAGGTAGCGGTTCCAGCACTCCTCGAGGGTCCCAGCGAGGTACACGTTTAGGATCAAGTGGAGAGTTACAAGAAAAGCCAGAAGCGACACAAACCACATCAATGGTACCCGTTGAAAAACTTGCAAAGGTATGTTATGCTAACAAGGTCGTAGTCAGGGTTACTAATTGTTTTCCTACCCTATTCTTAAATTATTGTATGAAAATGAAAAATCAAATGAGATGAGAACTAGAAAATGGTCTGAACTGTGGTAAATGATTCCCGCCGCTGAGTTTCGAAATCACTCAACATGACAGAGCTCCAAATACCATCCACGCCACCTTGATATTCCACTACTGCAAGGTTTTTGCATAATTTCCAACTTTGTACAACCAGTCTGGAATGATCTATCCCCAGCCATATTTTCAAGCCATTACAACCTAGGGTCTTAAAAGAAGAGAGTACTCCTTCCTTAAAAGCTGGCAACACATCCACAGTTCTTCTGGTGTTGTAGATGTTCATGGTCATCAGTGATCACTTAACATTAGGTAGAACCCAATCCTCTGCCCCTTATCATATAAAAAAAACAACTAAATTCTATGAGAGAGGAACCTCATGCACATTTGCTTGATGTAGCCAGAAGAGTAGTAGTGCCAGAAGTGACTCTAAGGTGTTTAAAACTCTAACAATTAAAAATAACTGTTTAATCAATTACAATACTCGATTTGCAAATCTTTACATAATTTTAGTTTTCAAGCATGTTTCAGCATGCATTAGGGCAGCACTAACAGTTCAAAATGGCGTATTTGTTTATTTCGTGTTAACTTACTATCTGAAAGTATGAAATAATTTTTTTTTTCTGAATAATGAACAACCCCAAGTTTTGGTTTTGATAATAATGTAAATAAGGTCTTTTTCTATCATTATATTTTTTTTGTGAATGTGCATGAGGATTAGCTATCATAGAATTTAGCCAGTTCTTGATATTTTTTTTAGATCTTTACACATAAGAACTTATGTGTTATTCGAGTGGGTCTCTGGATAGTTTGGTAATACAATTGGAACCAGTTATAACTGATTTTGCACAGAGGAAGTTGTGCGGGTCAGCTAGTTTACTATAAAGCTGCCTATTAATTAAAATAATTCTGCAAGTTTTAACTGTTTCAGATTACTATGGGATTCTTGTCAGCATTGGCTGTTAATGCTATTGGAGGTGCCATCATCTATGGCACTGGAGGGCTTGGTGCCGCCTGGGTGGCACCAATGCTAGGTTTCAGCAGTGGTGGTATTGTTGCCGGTAGTACTGCCGCCGCCGCGCAGGCCTACTATGGTAACTTAGCGGCTGGTAGCATTGTATCGCAGTTGACTGCCATCGCTATGGTGGCACCTACACCATAAAACTCAGGTGATAAAAACATTACACTTATATCACTTATACTAGATTATATTACAACTAAAATTAATTTAATCTAATTTAATTTAATTCCTATTGTCTACTTCATCCAATCCCTGCCTGCTACCTGTACTGTCTTTTGGCTTCATTGGATATATTATTGTATGAATTGTAAAATATATTTATATTTCCACAAAATATGTATGTAGATGATGTGTAAAGATGTGTGTGTATGTAAAGATGATGTACGATGTATTGTCTACCTTTCATTCAAAAAGAAAGGGATAAACAGAAGAAATATTCCTTTTTCCTATTCATCCCCTCCCCATAAAATTCTATTTTTCTCCCATTCTCTTCATATTAGAAATGGGAAGTGGGCCACAATCGGGCCTCTGGCACTTTACTCAGATAAAACGCAGAAATACTTCTTAATACGCCCAACTTCAGTCCTCTTTCCATTCCCATTCTTTCCTAATAAGGATAGAATGGGAAGGGGAAGGGGATTGGACGGGGAGGGTATGAATGGGAGAAGGAAATATCCTTTTCCAGTCTATCCCCTTTCTCCCTTAAAGGTAGGCAACGCATCTGCAACCATTTGCTTGTTGCAGATGCCCATCGGTAGCGGTCACTTAACATCAGGTGACTCGTTTGCTCGTTTGTCACCTAATTCCATAAAAAAAACTTCACACCTGTTTTCTGTAAGGTTGTGGTATTTTACTACTCAAGCCAGTGTCACAGTGCACCTATGTATAATAGAGAATAATATGTATAATAGAGAAACATCCTAGAATACACACTATCTGTAAATTCTTCAACAATTACGTTTGCATGACTTATTACGTCTGTAGGGTATGCAAGAACTTCAAAAATAAGTGATGGATTCTATAGACCTAGTTTAGGTTGATGTATGTAGAGATGACAATATTGTCAAATGTAGCCATTCTGTACACTCTAATAGGGCTAAGGGACGTTAAGCTCCCCCTAATCTTCATTAAATTGTTGACATTTATATATTTAGTAAAAAAAATTTTTACGCTTTGTCTGTTTAGATGTATTTTTTTACAATTAAGATTTATTTTTAAAACATTTATCTTTTTCAGTCTTCTGGCTGCCCTAGAGGACCTCAGTTTATCATGAAACATGTATTGTATTACATGAATTAAAAATCTTGTATAAAATTTGATTGAGTTTTAAAATAAAATAATTGCTATGGACATGAATTATTAAAAATTTTTTTCCAGTTGCGTTAATTATCTTCTGATTCGTAAAAAAGAAAATACATAAATGCATTTTAAATCCCAAAGGACATTGTTATATAACAAAATACAGACCTCAGTATCTAAAATAGAGTTGTGTAGCTCGCAAGTGAGTGATAGAAGAGATATAAATATCTTTCCCGAAGAGCTAATATATCAATAGGTCACTTCACTTTAAAGTATATCTTAATATCATTAGAGATATGGTTCTTTTTCGTATATCGCGAACGTAACTGACAAGTGAGTGAAAAAAGCAAGAGAAAGATAGATAAAGCAAATGAATGTCCACGGGGGAAAGAAAGAGTAACAATACAAAGTATAGTACAGGTAAATGATTTAGACAAATCGACCTTTTCCCGTTACAATAGAGTATACATTCGTTTTCTCTAAACGATCAAACGGTTCAACTGATATTAAGTGACCGCTACCCATTGGGATCTGCAACGAGCTATTGAGTTGCAGATGCGTTGCCTACCTTTAATGACAGAGGAAAGGATAAACAAAGAATGTTTCCTTTTGCACGTACAATTAAGCCTCCAGTACCTCCCTAATCGGACAAAACGCAGAATACTTCTACTTCACGCCTGTCTTCTGCAAGGTCGTGGTATTTCATCGATCGAGCCGGCCCATTCGTGCAACAGATGTTGCTCTACGATTGTTAAAGTAGTACAACTGATCTTGTTTTTTCGTCTAGTATGATAAATTGTACCTAGCTGGATATTGCATATTTATGAAATAACAAATAATCTAATAACTCGCACTGCCGCGTTGTGGAACGGTCTGTCCTCGGCGGTATTTCCAAACCACTACGACTTAGTCCTTCAAGAGGCGAGCATACCTTTCTCTCAAAAGCCGGCAACGCATTTGCAGATCCTCGGGTGTTTCAGATGTCCATGGGCGGCGATGATCGCATTGGCGTTCCCGCTGCTCGTTTGCCCCCTTCTCATATAAAAAAAAAACAAATGAGTAATATGGTCGGATCCTTAATGGTGGTAATTGATGATAGGATTTTTTTGTAATTGAAGGCGACCTACCTGATGGTTAATGGCCATCACCCATCAAAATTCGTAACAACCATAATGGTAGCAGATGCCTTATTAACTTTCTATCTAATCCGAAAAAGGAACGTAATATAGGTAACAGGGTATGTTTATCATGTCAGTCTCAAAACAATTTGCTATCATGTAATCGTTTTGTGGTATTCAAGCATTTTTATACGAGTGGAAAATTAAAGGGATGTAAGAAAAGAACATTTATCGCTACAAAGTTCGGTCCCCTTCCGTCCTCAATCAGTGGAATCTCCCGCAAGCTTGATCATATCGTCTGTCCATCTTGCGCGAGGAATGCGTCGCTGCGTCGACCTGTACGTGGCCGCCATGTCAGGACTGTTCGGTCCGTTCTACGAGCAATTTGTTCAAATAAAAATAAATATCACCCACGCCGATATATACGAAATCCCGAAGTATGGCCGGTATCGGACGCACCCATATTATTTATTTTTAAACCAAGACATCCCCAACATCTATAATTCTAGTAGTTTATTTATCCAGTGTTTGTGTTTCAATTTTATGCTTAATCACCGTCCAAGATTAGTATTATCAGTTCTGGGCATAGCAGAATAAGGAAGCAACAACACAGGCAGAGATTAAACAATCTCAGTATTTAGGTGAAGGGCGCCATCGTTCCGGCCGCAAACTCAGTATTTTATTTTTGGACTTGAAATGTGCCTGTTAATAACGTACAAAAACCAAACTTAGCAATTTAAACTATTTCAATACGATTCTGAGCTTGATATCTACTCCGATACTTAAAATGCAAAAATTCTACAAATTCCCTTATGGAGTAAAATAAGGACTTATTATAATCTTACGCGTGCAGCACTGTACACGTGTGAGAATTTTACACTTGCATACGCTTATATGCAAGTGTAAAATTCTCTTAAAAGTAAATTATAGCGGTTATTTGGTATTTTGCGAATACTTTGAATTAAACGCCCAGTAATAAAAATTACTTTTATTTCTCACTATGTTTCTCAGAGATCCTCTGTGACATTAATGGGGGAAGATACGACGCAATGCCAAGACTATTTTGTAATATTTGTAGCGTGACAAAACCGAGGCCTATTATTCCGCGTTTTATTGAGGTTAGATGAAGACCGAATTAGATGCATAATAAAGGACAGGTGTAGGTGAAGATCAAAGAAATAACTAAGAAGGACCCACGCACGAGATCGCAAGATTTTTAACGAAAAATTAAAAACCGTTTTTATTAATTCCAATGGTATGGATGTATACTTGCAGTTTTTCATTTTTTGTTACAAATCTTGCGTTCTCTCGCAAAAACGCATGTGGGAGCTTGGCCTAAACTAATTGATGATAGCGTTGTTTTTAAAGAGGGGATCAAACGAGCAAGCGATGAACCAGAAAAGTTACGGTAAACTTGTTCTCAACGGAAGGGATTAAGTATGTAAATAAAAGGTTAGGATACGCAGAAGTATTATTGAATATTTTTAATATATGTTGCTATTTCATGATCTCACAGTACTTCCCTAATCGAGCCAGTCCATTAATTCAATATAATATATTAAGAAGAGGAAAAAAAAGGCAAAAGCATTGATCATTGGGCATTGATCTTGTGTTTACGTCACTTACCAAGCGAGAAACTGAAGTCTGAATTTACTTTATGCTCAAAATCTTTGTGTTCGTGGCCGTAAACAGGTTGATTATTTCTATCATTGAAGATTTCTAGGTATTTCTGCCACTGCTGCTATCAGCGTTTAACTTACCTACTTCGTTTACGCAACGAAGTCATCACCTCTTTTATTGCTTAAGGTCTGGTGAATAGAAGTTTAATATCAGAGAAAGGCGATTAAGCTTGTTTAATGTCTATTTCTTTTTCTTCTTTGGATGCCATCTCCTAACGAATATTGAATCTTCGACACGGCTTCTTTAAATAAGAACGGCGTGCTCGTGTGGAACCATTGGCGTAGATCATCATCTCTATTTTATATCATTCATTAGTACAAATAAGTTATAAACTTCTTTCCTGCATTGCATGCGCTTTTTTAATCTTCATCAGAATAGCGTAGTCCCCTCCTCACGGACCGCAAAGAGTCGGTAGGGGGCGTCATAGACGAACTTATACCGACGAGAGTGACATACTAAGGAAAGGCAGTATTAAGAGTACCTGTAAGCGACTCGCATCTACGCGTAGATGTAGAAGAGGCGAGAGAGGTCTGGATGCTCTGCCAACTCAACCCTTTTGTCTTAAAGAAGTCTTAAGAATAAAAATGATTGTCCCGACTGTAACACAATTCAACTCTGCAAAGTTATTCGTTATCGATTTCCAGTATTACAAGTTATTTCGGGAGTCATGTCTACACTTGTTAATAAGATGCAATTTTTCTTGTATTTTATTTACTTCATTTAGTAATTAATTTGATACAAATTTTATAAATGTTGATATCCTCGGGAAGTTTGCGCATGTACACCTATATTTGCCCCGAAAATAATTATGATTTTAGAAATACTATTTATTTTGCAATTGTATACACGGAGATAAAAAGAGTTATATGATCATTATTTTTATTTGTAGCAAAGTACCATACAATATATTCACATTGATCGTTTAAGATAGCGCCTATTGGAAAATGCTGTACACTGGTGTACGCCCTTAATTTAGTCGTAGTTTAATATTGTTATACTGAACGACACAAAAGTCACGCTACGAATATATCCCGTCCGAACCGCGGGAGTACCACGACCTCGCAGAAAATTGGTGTGTAGTAAAAGTTTGCTTACGCGTTTTGTTCGGTGAATGAGGTAACTGGAATCTATCTACCTGTGCATTTCCTCATGTACTAATTTCTTTAGAAAAGGAGTACGCGTAGTCGCTTAATATTAGGCGAACTTCTCGCTCGTTTGCCATATTTAAAAAAAATAAACCGTCGCGGGACAGCTGGCAGATGTGAAACGTCGAAATTAGTTTGTTTTTTTATAGATAATGTGCATAAAAGGATAGTTTTTGAAAGGAAATAATATATAATATTTTGTTTATGATTATGCCAATCAAAAACAAAATATTAAAATTCTTTAAAGAAAAAGATATTGTTTATTTTAAAAACATTCATATTATTATAATTAAAAAAAAATTAAATTATTAATTAATGCATGATGGCATGGCGACTCGTCACCACACCGTATTAGATGTTTCATACTATCATATAGTGTGGCGACGTATGACGTTATATCGCGTCGCCACGCCAACAGTCGGTCTGACCTGCTACATTAATGTTTCACGTCAAAAATCTTTTGATTGGGATACTTACGCTATAGAAATGTTACTTTATAAAACAAGGTGTATAAATCTTAAGCGAACCAATATACGAGCTAGTCGTCCTTGCGGAGTAGCGTCGGCGCAAAGTACTAAATACTTCTGAAAGTATTTAGGCTCTCTCCATATATCTCACCAGTACACGCGTCGTATCAAGTTCGTCATTAAGTTAGGAATTGGTCGTTATTACTATATGTTTGCTTAATTATTAATTTCCGTATTCATTTTTCTATTTATTAAAACGTTCCTTTGACTTTATTTCTCAAGATCGACAAATACACAAGCGGGCCTGTATTTCACAATATTGGATGTCATATTAGTATAACTTCTTTATAAAATTGAGTAACCGCACACGTTATCTGCTAGCAGGTGAACATCTGACTGTCCACGATTAACGATGTCAAAATCAAACCAGAAACAGCCGTGAGTTTTACTAGAATTGACATTAGAAATATTACTTTATCTTTCTTATGAGCCGGCTCACCAGTCAGCTTATGCATTTTTTTTTACACAAAAAAAATTAAAAAATTATTCCCTAGGAATTTACAACTATAACCTTCATGTATTATATCAGTGGCCATGGTATTGTTATATAACAACTTGTCTTACACACGTTACGTATAATCGAAAGTATTAACGCGGAATCTAATGACGCGGAATCGAATTCCAGGGAGGTAAATAAGAAACGACTGCATGCGAAGCAATAACTAACTAACTATCTATACAAACATTTATCACTCTGTTACTTAATGTTTCAGGAGTATTAAAATGTATTTTTGTATTACCACAGTATTGACGGCCTTCGAAACAAATTTCGCACATTATTAATGATAATACTCCCACAGCTTCCGCATAGCATCCTGTTTTTATTTGATATATTTGAAATATTTTTTGTTACCCGCGACCATGTTCTAAAATACAGATAACATTTAACATAAGTTTGTGCACGTTTAGGGGAAGGGGGGGACTAAGAGGCATAAGCCCACTAGATCAGAACGTTTCCGTGGGAATTTTTAAAGTAAACTTGTCAAAAGTCGTCGCATCAGCGATAGCCCAGGGCATCAAAATGCAGCTCGAGACTGCTAATGCCTTCCGAAAAGTTATCCGTTTCCTCCATGAAAAGCGTGTATCCTTACGGTAGTAATTAAACGGATCCTTAAGGAGACCCCCTTTGAAGAGGTAGCCCAGTCGCTTAAGGACTGGAACAAAACTCAACTGGCGACATTTGGCCCCCCTGCATGTGTCCTCTTCCAATCATAGGGACATACCGCGAACTATCTTGGCTGCCCTAAAGCCAAACGCAAACAGCTGCCGCAACAGCAACCCAGACAAACTGCGTCACGTCCGCCGACGATGCCGACGGCAGCGTCGTTCCCTCCCCTTCGCCCCACGTGGCTTACTACTGCCCCGCAGACCTCCGCATGTCTAGGCCTATTGCCTTTGCTAATACCGGCACCCAACCCTCTGCGCCCACATCCAAAACGGCACCAATTAAGCCGGTTGTAATATCCCCAAAGCATCAGTTGCCCCGGGTGATACCGACTTAGAGGAAGCCCTTACCTTTGCCCGCGAATATGCTGGCACGTCTGGCCAAATTGATAAGCGGCTAAAATTGATACTCAATTACGAGCACATTATCCGTGCTCTTAAATACAATTAATCGTTCTAATGGCTGCGAACGCTAATAATAAAAATAATTCTCCCCTCGCGCGCAATAACGGCACATTCAAACAATGTTCCCTAAATATAGCTTTCTTCAATGCAAATGGACTTAAAGATCAACGCGACGAAGTGTACAATTTCGTTCGTGATCATCAAATCGATGTATTACTAGTGCAAGAGACATTCCTTAAACCGCATCTTAGAGATCCCAAGATTCCTAATTATAACATCGTTAGAAATGACAGGGCCGGCGCTCCACGCGGCGGTACTCTTATTTACTATAAAAGGTCCTTGCACCGTGTCCCTATTGTCACGCCCGCAGTAAATCACCTAGAGGCTTCAGTCTGTCAGCTGGTGTTAAAGATGTATTTGAATTTTTTAAGATAAATTATAATTTAATAGTTTAATTTTGATTTCCGGATTCCGGAGTTTAGGAATGATTGGTTAATTTCAGTACTGTCTGTATTTCGAAATATTCATTATTCGTTGTGACTTCGAGAGAACAAGTTGTGTTTCTAACAAGTTGTATGTATGTATACAGAAAATAAATGTACTCTAAGGTTGATAACCATAGAGTAGAAACTCTACAGTTATCGCTGACAGTTTGATTGGTAATAAATAACAGAAAATTATTCAATGATACAAGGACTGTACACAATATGCAGTATCGAGCACATGCTTGGATTGTTAAACATAGTGAATTGATCATTTGCATCATCGTCATCAGCCTAAAAACACCCTCTACTGGACGTAGGCATCCCTTAAAGATCACCGAGAAAATGGGAATTGTACAGCATTTGATTTATTATTTTGAAGTATCTGTAGTTAGACTTTGCACGTGTCTCAAAAATGATATATAAACCTCTTTCCAAAAACTGTCCGAGCCGAGACTCCAGCTTAAATTGGAGCCCACCGCATGTAAATTATTATTGGCTTTAGGCTTAACTAGGATAAAACAAGGAAAACTAAACTAAAAAAAATAGTCTTCTGTAAGAAAAAAATACCAAAAATCAAGTATACTCTATGGATAGAAATCTATTAGATAGATAATTACTAGCATAACATTGAGTTACCAGGAATAAAACCCTCACGGCACTATGAGCTCCAAAGTTTATGTAGAATAAATAGTAATCTGTGTATGTGCAAATCTCACACTCACTTATTGCGGCGGTCTATATTTGTCCCATTGTACAGTACTGGCCTCTTTTTAAAAGAGATTGATTAAAGTACAGTCAGCCACACGGATCGTGGAACACACGTGTCTTTGAAATATTGTTTTCCTTGTGCTTACATATTTTCTTTATGTTTAACTAGCGGCCGGCCCCCGCCTTGGCACAGGTATTTACTCGTAACAATAAATAAAACTTTTAACAAAAAAACAAAACCGATTAAAAAAAAACCATAAATGCACTAAAAAGTAAAAAATAATTTTACGTAATTAGAAATAAGAGTAATTTTACACAATGAAATATAAAAATAAATCCTTTTTTTTATATTTCGGAGTCGGTGCCAGTCAAGGTAGGTCTGT
>DWTW01002872.1:0-10536 GCA_018246275.1 Papilio slateri
ATAAATTATAATTATTTGCAAGAGTTTTTTGTGTACACAATTTTACCAATTATTGGCATAGTTCACCCAAATACCATAAGTAATACCAATTATTTGCATGCATAGAACTCTGACGTAAATTATGTATAATCATTTGAACATGTATGTAACTGGGTGCAAGTAAAAGAAACGAACATTGATAAACAAATGACCTTTATAGAAGCCCTATCTTTTAAATAAACATTAAATTAGCTTATATAGGAGTATATGTATGGAGCTAAGTCATTGCTTTTGCACATATTTGACTCAAATTTAACAAATTCATTAAGAATCGTTTTAAAAACCTTTAAACTATTCTTTCATATTTAACTTAAATGTAAGAGAGAATTATTGATTCTCTCTTCTCGTCTACTTGTGCTATATCGACTTTTCTTTCTTTCATCAAATTCAAAATCAAAATTTCTTTATTTCTGCATCAGGGTACAATATCATATTTTTGTATGTTGTATGGTGTTCACATTAATGTATAATGTACGTATGTATATGTAACCAGGATATATTCAGGTACCAGGACTTTACTTTTGTTGTTGTTAAAATTTGTTCACTGTTTGTTTTTCCTTCCTCATTTTAGCTTTAGTATATTAAATAATACTAAAGCTAAAATGAGGAAGATTTTGTCTTTCTTTGTTTTTATTTTACTTTTTATCCCATTTTTCCCTTTCTTCTTACCTTTTTTAATGACTTCCTCTTTAATTTCTATTTTTCCGCTAAGAATATTCACTCTGCTTATGTTAGCACGGAAGGTGCTCTTTTTAATGATTTAATACGTTTTCTTTCGAATATCAGTCTATTTCTACGGAAGTGAGATTTTATTAAACCTCACTCCCAGAGAACTAATAAATGGTGAAACTAAAATTTACATGTAAGAAAGTATCACAATTAATATATCACGTAGAAAATAAACCTCAAACAACAATATCTCTAAACAAAACCCATCTTGTTACAAGAGCCAATAAATTGGAAAATAGATGTTTTGCTGTACCAATTGTTGGGACCGGATTAAAATAATGTAAGCAATAACAAAATTGAAACTATTCTCATAAATTTCGTATGTGGAGTTGTGGCGAAGAAGTGTTATACATTTTTACTTTTAAATTCAAAATTCGATAATCAATTTTGACTGGCATTAATAGATTTGACATTGCTGAATGTCAGAGATTTTTAAGCATATTTTATGTTTGTGATTATTGTGAATAAGAGCCTACAACTTCTACTGTAATTAAATGACTGAAACCACAATGAGTTTCACACATTCTTACTTTTACGACAAAACGAAAAATGTCGTATATTTCAAGGTGCTATAATCAAGTAATGCGACCCATATAGCAATTCATTATCATTAATATAGCCACTGGTGGATTTAGGATTGCCATGGGGGGGGGGGATTCAAACACCTGACGGTAGATTGTAGCAGGATAGAAACTAATACTAGCCATCACGCAAAGTAGTAGGCGGAGATTCAGGATTGCTTTTTTATGCTACCTTGATAAACCTCTTTGGTAAGGCATTGAAGCTTATAGGTGAGGTTGTAGGTTGTATGGTTGTTGTATTCTTCAGTGGTATTTTCAAATCACGAAGAGTTAGAGTTAGTTCAAGAAAAGGGCGTACTTCTTTTTTAAAGGCCGGTAAAGGATTTACAGCTCTACTGGTAATATATTAATGGGTTGTGATTTCTTCACATTAAATTAGTGTTGCGTCAATAATTCGCTATGTAATAAATAATACTTTATTACAAACATACGTTCTATATAACAGGAACAATGCAAATATCATATGGAAATGTTTGTTCACATAATGCACAATCCACATGTCAATGTCTAAAGCAAAATACTATAGTTCCATTGTTGCTTGCGGCTCTCTCATCCCGGGTATTGAGTGAGCATTCCAAAATGGATGGTATCGAATGATCGGCTAATTGGATATATGACTGGTATACGTATCTTAATTGATAGCAAAATTCAATATCCAAAGCAACATATGCTCGTATTTATAAACGGACAGCAAATTCAAAATATACAATGCAGACTTTAAAATATATTGTACGTTTGTATTTTTTTAAGGAAGAAGGTGGGAAAGGAGCAAACGGTCACCTGATGTTAAGTGACCGCTACCCATAGGCATCCGCAACCAGCTAATGAGTTATAGATGTGTTGCCTACCTTAAATGGACAGAGGAGGGGGTAAACAGAAAAACGATATTTCCTTCTCGTATACATTCGGCCCCCTTGTTAAATCCTCTTCCCCCTCCCATCCTTTCCTTATTAGAAAAGGACAGGAAGGGGAAGAGGACTAGAACTAGACCTCCGGTACCTCGCTCATCTGACGATAAACATACACAATACTTCTACTTCACGCGTTTCTTCTGTGAAGTCGTGGTATTACACCGGTCTGACCGACCAATACGTGCAACAGATATTGTTTTTGCGGGCCCTATCACTGTTAAAACAAACCATAAAATAGTGTGAATTCAATGGCAAGATGTGTGACTTGCATCTTCAGGAAATTCGTCGTGGCTTGCACTACGGTGAACCAGAAGGAACTTATACATCGGATATCAGGGAGTTAATGGATTTGGCAAGTGAAAAATTTTTCACTAGAAAACTTGTTTATCTTTATATATAATATATAATTCTTCTGTACGTGTGTTGACAGTCCACTCCTCGGGACAGACAAACTCCTCCTAAACGGCTGAACCGATTTGAATGAATTTTCGTGTATGTGTTCAAGTGGATTCGAGGATGGTTTAGATTCACAAATAAACCTAGCAGATGGCCCTGCCATCGGGTTCCACAAGATTATTTTAAGTATTATGTCGTAAGCTGAACCCGCAAGCAAGACAACGTTCATGCAGGACAACGTCTGCTGGCTCCACTAGTATTTATATATCATTAAAAGTGATGATAAATGCTAAAATTTGAAGCGCTCTGTTATGAAACTCTGTTATTATAACTGGATCGTGTTCTAAAATTTCTGTACTGAACATTGATTTCCACGATATAGACGTTGCATATAGTACGGGTATCTCAAATACATACCAAAGATATGTATTTGAACATATATAAAAATGTGATGTTAGACATAATGTAAATGTTGCACTTAATTAATCTTTGACGCATGTCAAGTGTAGATAATCTATGATTTCTCTCCCCCTTCTCTCTCGCTCTCTCTCGTTCTCTTTCTCTCGGTTATTGCGTAGCTGTAGTGGTATGTGTTCTAGTACAAATTATAATATAAACTAAATTGAGATATCTAATTTTTTTCTTCGGATTCTCACATATTATGTCAAATTATGTTTTTATGTGTACCGTGTGATTGTTTTTTTTTAATATACAAACCTCAAAGTGGACAGGACACTTCTCAATCACTTCATATTAATAGAATAGTTAGAAATGGAGATGGATACGTACATTGTACACGTAAGTATCTGGCACGGGTATTGTTTGTTAGTACCACCTCGGAGTCCATTTCTATGAACAAATAGCAATTCGCAAACATCGCATGCAGTAATATGCTGCTTGGATGGAGTCGTGTATTAACTTAATGTTCCTTTGAGACTTGTATAAACGCAGTGAGTCTTAAGATGACAGCTGGCGTTGTTTGATGATGAGAAACAAATTGTTAATTAATTATTACTCTTTTGAAAATGTAAAAACTTATTTATACTTACCGTATAAGTACTGAGGATAAATAATTATTTACTTATACTGTCACAATAAATAAGTACACATTTTTAACCTACTGGGGTAGGCAGAGATTACAGATTTCCATTTGGCTCGATTCTGGCACACCTCTCTCGATTTTTCTACATCCATACATCTACGCACTCTTCGGTTACGTGTACTCCTTATATTGCTTTTTTTTAATATGTCAGTAATCTGATCGATATAAGTTCTTCTGGGACGTCCCCTGCCAACACTGCCACTCACTTTTGCAACATAAATTTGTCTTTTCACTCTCTCATTCATCTGCTCAATATGCCCGGACCATTATTTTATTACATACATTATTTATTAATATTTATGGAGAACTTAGTTTTCCAACTTCCGAATAGCGAATTCAATCCTTGCTCATTACCATACATGTTAAACAAAATAAGATCACTCCTCATTTGAGACAGTTTGGGAAAACCCTATCCATGTTGCAGCACATGAACAGGAAGACAATATCTCGTGGGATACCATGTAAAAACCATAAATAGCCTCGTTTTAAGTTATTATGGGTAATTTTAATGCGTTCATGATTGAACTCTGTTGTACAGAGAAAATTAAAACCTTCCACGTGGACTACCACAGTGGGAAAGTGAAAATTATGTCTGGTGTTAGTAATTCTACCAAACTTTTCCTTGTGCCAGTGTGTGTGCCAAGTGCCTTTCCTTCCTTTTCCTTCCAGTTTGTACTTGACCTCAGGCAAACGTTGGTCTCTGCAAACACTTTGTTTCGTGGTTTGTTTTAATGAAATCCTTAAAATTTTACCTTAGTCCCCATGTGTACTGATCGATGATCTGCAGGTAGTCAGTAGTGGCCTCGTCGTTCTGCACCCAGCCGCCGCCGGCGAACTCGACGCGACCCTCGGCCACAAGCGCCCGGAAGGTCGCGCGCGTCGCCGGCCGCTGCTCCTTCCACCAGCGCCAGAAGTACACCGTCTCAGAGAACGTGAACCTGACACCAACAATTTATTCTGAAGGTCCTGCACTCAGAAGCCTAAAAAACTACGAGTAATTATAGTATATCAGTGAACATTTACAACATTTAAATATTTGTCTTCCAAGGCATATTTTCCTAACGATGATGATATCGAGGGACGCCATATTCTATACTTTCTATCTCATTATAGCAAGTTATTTATTTTGTTTCTTATTAAGAGATATTTTCAATTCTCAATAACTAAAAAAATAGGACGATAATAACGCCACGAACGGTTTTCTTTTGAGAATTCCTCATTACAAATGTAGATGTTACGAGCATTAAGGTTTTTAAGAATTTCACGTTCCCGGTAAGCTGCGTCTCTGGTTACATTCATTAACAACATGACACAATAGCGGCTTGCTGATTATTGTTTCACGACAGTATTCTAAGAAGGGTTTTTGTTCGTCCTTGAAATACTTTTTACAAATAAGTACTGAAATAGTCAATACATGGCGATATCTACTAACCCCTACAAATAAATGAATGTCCCATTTAGAAGTTTAAAATTGATTGAAGGATGTTCAAGTTCAAGAAGTCGGTAAAAGGTTCCATGACATGGATCGATAAATTCATACAATCAAATGAAGCGAGTAAAATCGTGTTAAAAAACGACTTACTTCCGTCGTTTATCGTGGAGAAGCTCTGACAGAACTGAGTGGTATATCAGTTGCACATTCGCCGTGCTCACAGATGTCCTCGCTGAAATTAAATCAATGAATGTTACATTTTTGTAATTGACATAATACAGTACATAATAAGGTAGCATTCGCTTTTTGATATATTTTTTTAAGCCTATAAAGGCACGAAGTCATCGTAGTTTCGATTTTAATTCAGCTTGAACCGATAAGTGGTGTGATAAAAAATATATATGTAGTCATTGATAAGTGATAAATGGATCTCTCTATCCCAAATACATTGATAGTAACGAGTGTTATTCTTATCCAAGCAGTCAAATACCAAGCAACTGACTTAATGTTAATTCATTTTTACATATACATATTGACATTAGGAGAGTTAGGGGTGAGTTTTCATCATTCTTGTAGGATAGAAGGAGGGATAGCATAGAATAGGATGGAATGAAGGAAAGGGGCCTTCGGTATCTCATCAGATGAAACGAAGAAATATAAACAGCAGAATATATGCCTGAAATCTGATGTCACCGGCCCATTAGAGCATTAGTTGCTGCTCCTATCTCTATCACTATTAAAATCATCGTAATTTACAGTAAAGATTTCTGTTTGATACTTACTGCCATAGTAATATTCATCGTACGTCTTAACCCACCCCGCGTCCATATGAGAGTGAGGTATGAGGTGCACGTTCAGAGCGCCGTCTCGGGTTTGAGGGCATTGCTGTACAAATATATTAACTGTAGGCAAATAA
This sequence comes from Papilio slateri, assembly GCA_018246275.1. NCBI lineage: Eukaryota > Metazoa > Arthropoda > Insecta > Lepidoptera > Papilionidae > Papilio > Papilio slateri. The sequence continues at coordinate 6,107 of DWTW01002872.1, forward strand.
CATAGTGTTTCGCTGAACGTAAAATCAATCAACGTTGGTTGCGTTTTTTACAAAAATGTTTGTGTCACTTGAGTTCAACAAGAGCTTTATTCTGCAAATTTAATAAAGAGTTTATTTTTTAAATGATGTTATTTCTATTATTCCAAAGAAGGATTGGCGTCCGTCAGGCAGGCGGCCGGCCGTAAAAATTATAGCCAAGACATGGATACAGTATGTACTACAGCCATACTGTCATACTGGTATATACGACTATAATGGATCGTATACATTAAAGCCTGATCTTACTCTACAGATGGAAATGGAAAGAGGTAAAGACCTCAACAAATTTTGGCTTTTGTCGATTCAAGACCCCTTTATACCTCCTACATGGTAGTGCACAGTGTCAAAAGCTTTTCAAGCGTAACTCAAATTTACTTAACAGGTAACAAGATATAAGGAATTCGACGTAAAGTTCATAGGTTTTTCAGCTCTTAATTTTTTTTACTATCTCAATTTTTAATGTTGACTAATATTACGTGATGGGTTTGCTGTTGGGCTATAAGTTTTATGTAACAGAGCTTTCATTGCAGTGTACTTTATGTAATTGGGAAAATGAAATGTATTTTTTTGTGTTTTTCTACAAAATAACCCAATAAGAACTTTAGGACCTTAGGAGCCATAAATTTTGTTTATTTTTAAAGAACTAGGCAAAATCAAACTTTTAGGGACGAAAAATTTAAATTTCTTTATTAAGTCATTAATTACGAAATTCTATACTCTGTCGATATGTACAATAAGAACGGAAAATCCTGTAGATAGGGAGGAATGTTGTCATAGACTTCCGTTATTAGACAACAATGCATTACTGTGATTCTTCGTATGTAGCTCTATTGTCTGTACGTATGTTTACCTTTGCTATAAGCATTAGATTTATACAATTTTATAAACAAGCACGTATTTTTGTTTAAAATAATATAAATATTTAACATTGTTGACACAAAATTCGTAACTATGAATCTTTAAGACTAACTAAAGTTTCCTATTTAACTCAGAAACGAAATAAATAATCAAAGAGATCATTCCATAATAAAAAGTTACTGTATAAGGTTTTGGCTATAAGATTTATTAAATTTGTATCATCAATAATAAGCTCGTAATTGTAGACTATCCCCAAAATGTTATTGGCAATAGGGAGGCAACGTCGTCCGAAGGATCCATAACAATTTTAAAAGATGATATAAAATTTATTAGCAACGAAACATTACACATGCAATCGATTGTTGTTATCGACACACTAGTTACTAGTGATCGCCCAGTGCTTGAACCATAATTCATTAAGGTAATTAATTTAATTTTTAAACACATACATATAAATTTTATCTTTCTGCGCTTCACCATCGTGGAAACTTTAAATATGGCAAATTTCCCACATCTCTTGTGCTCGCAAAATCCTTTAAAATGTTCCCGAAGTTTTCGCATAACGTAAAAGGTAGAGTTTGATGTTCACTTACCTTGTATCCACATTCTGTCTTTTGCTTCACGTTGAGCGGCTGACTTCCGTGCACTAAACTAAGTACTAATATAAGCATGCCATTCGACATTATTATATTATATTATTTAAAATCCTGCAACAGCACATTGGAGAAATATCTAAACTTATAAGGCTTTTACGTTAACAGCTTGACACAGGCGGTATTACATATTTAAAAGTTATGATTTCTTTTCGCCTTAAAAATTTAGACTATTATTACATTTCAGAATTTTCAAATTTGGCAAGATCGTCACAACTTTTATTTTTCAGTAACACGAGTAATTCATTTATTAATTACTTGTACACGCGACCATTTTCTTTGCTCGAGTCGATGCTGTTCCGGATAACCGACGAATCGATTATGGCATACGATTTGATACTGAAGTGAATCTCACCTATGAAATCGTGTAATAGCCAGTCTGTTTATAATAAGGATGCGTTCACAATGGCATTGTTAATTGAAACATTGATCGCTGACTCCTCATAAGCGAGTTCATTGTAATTATTTCTATAAACTATATTGCTTTGTCTGTTAAATGGGCTGAATGAGCATTGATGTTTTGTCTTAGCTTTACCTGTCTAATCTAATCATCTTTACTGGTGATAATCGTTTCTACCGTGATACATTTTAATAAAGTTTTGAGTAGCCGTGTGAGTTTGCGTACTCGTCTATACGGCAATGCTACATCGCTACACGAACTAGGATCGCTGGCGGATGAATGGTGTCGACCTGTCCTCATCATCACATGAGTAAAGCCTATCACATAGATGGAGTCAATATCCAGCTTTTATATTATAATCTATTGATTGGTAACGAGAATATCAATAACCAATTCGAGTCTTGTATTTTGTTGGTATTATTATTAATACCGCACAGCGCTCAACGGAAAGCAGAAGCAAACACACTAAGAAATGTGACAATTTAAATAAACTTACTTTTATGGTGGAGGCGAGAACTAAGAAAGGGTTTTTTGGGAATTCAACTCCTAAGAGAGCGAACTCCCAACGAGTGAAATAGTTTTGTTTGGAAAATCGAATTCGTTAAAACGTGGCCGACGTTGCAGGCTTATAAAAGAGATAGACATATTTTTTATCAAAATAAGTTTTCTAATTGTGCGAAGGTATTAAATTTAGTCGTTTATTACTTTTGTCACACTTCTCCCAAAATCCATTATGTCCGAGCCCTAAGACGCCTTATGGCTAAACGGCGAAGTTCAGGTTAGCAATAACATATGTATCGAATTCACGAAAACATTCAACAACCAGAACTGTTTTCACATGAATTGTTTTAAATGATTATAATAATAACACTCTCCATTGTGTATGTTGTACCAATGAAAATATTAAGATGAATGAGACTATATTATATCTTCAAAATAAACTTAATATTTTGTCAAGATATGAGGTTTCTGAGATGGAAGCTGGCGACGAACATTAATGAGCTTTTTAAACAGTGACGATTAGATTAGACAGAAGCAGCAACTATTGCGTTGCTGCTTCTGTCTCTCTGCAACCTACTCAAGGTTGCCTCGAATAATGAAAAACCATAACAAGCAACCTCGCAGAAGAAAGGCGTGAAGCAGAAGAACCGATATGTCCTCCTCTGTCCAAAAAAAAGTCAAGCAACGCATCTGCAACTTATTTGCTTGTTGCAGATACCAGTTATGATAGTCACTCGACATCAGGTGAACTGTTAGCTCCTATGCCATCTTCTTCCATTAAAAAAATGCTCTTCGAGCGCGAGCGCTCTTTCGAGAAGACCAAACAGACTTCCAATGAGTCAATATATCTACGATTGTTTTGTTTCAGTCAGACCGTCTGTCTGGCAGATGATCCATTCATTCAAGAGAGGTATATATTTTATTAAAGCAATTGTTCTGCGTATTATAGTTACATGTACAATGGATTAAAATATAGCCTCAACTAACCAGTGTCGGGGGCAGATGCAGATCTTTATGTGGACATATGTTCTCTCTTCTTCGTTTGATTTACTATCTAGTGATCGGGGGTTCGATTTTCGAGTTCGAGTTCTCTGTTTGTGTTCATCAACTCGTGTGACTGACTCACGGAGATTCGGACGAAATTAAACAAGTGATTGTTAAGATTCATAATTTACATAATAGATAAAATATACCTACTTAATTAATGTGATTGTAACGTGTGTGTCTTCTCACCGTTCTTACAAGGGAACAAAATTTCAAACATGAAATTAATCATAACACGAGTTCACACAAGATTGCAAATACACATATATCTTAAACTCAGAGGAAGCCTTAAAGAAGGGGAGTATTACGACGAAGAAATTACGACATACACGAAAAGAGGGGTACGAAAAAGTCTATAGAATAAGAAAACAATTCTTCATTGAATATCAATATTTGTTTGTGTCATATTTACTTGCATGTAAGGCTGGGTCTAATTCGGTTACAAGAATTTGGACATTGAATTTTAATATGCGATATATTTTTGCCAAGGACTCTGTGGTCTTCCGTTGTACACGTCATTTCCGGACACCCTGTATGTTTAAGGACGTTTTAAACCCACAACATTATTCAATTTTTCTTTTTAATTTTATTAATAGAACTTTTAGGGAAACGATGGGAAGGGGAGAGGATTTGACGGGGAAGGGGATGGACAGGAAAAGGTAATAAGTATCCTTTTTATCTGTTTATCCTTTTCTCTGTCCATTACTCGTAAAAGGTAGATACGACGCATTTCCTAGCTGTTGAAGATGCTTATGGGTAGCGTTTTATTGTATCGGGTGAACTGCACTCTCACGCACACTCGTTTGTCACCTTGTTCTATAAAAAAAAAAGCTTGGATGGTATTCCTATTTATTTTATTTAATGATTGAGTCTTGATTTTTACAAACTAAAGTCCCGTTTAAATTCACGTAAGGCATAATAAACATTTCCTAGTG
>DWTW01002873.1:0-10535 GCA_018246275.1 Papilio slateri
TTTTTCACACCTACCGCACACCTCAGTTACTCCGTGACCATGACGCATGCAACTGCGTCGAAATATCGGGAATTCAAAAAGCCTAATCGTGGTAAGAATCCCGTTTCTTATGAACCTTATGTTAGTAAAAACCACGAAAGCTTAAAAATATATTTAATATATTTTTCCTATATGCTACATTCATGTAGAACGACATAGAAAAGGAAACAAAAATAAAAATCATTTATTTTCCAGCCCACTATGTACTCGTGTATTGATTGTTAAAGTTCATGACCGGACGTGAATTGTGAATCGCGTATTCACAATTCACGTCCAATACTGTTCACCTCTGTGACATTGTGTTTCATCTAGATTGCATGTATTTTCAATTTTACAACGTTTAAATATAATTTGATTTTAAAAGTAGAGTAAAATCTTAGCGAACATACATTTAGTGATAAAATACACATACATGCGACTGTAGAGACAAATAAACTAATTTTCTATTAGTCTATTTCTGGTCTAAGCCCACTTTCCCTTTAATCCCCCATTTTTACTATCACGTACTTTTCTTGCCTACGAAGCTACTAACAAAAGAATTATTTTCAATAAAAAATAATGAACATTTAAATTGAAACATTTGCACTGGGTTCATCGAATGAATTTCACGAATATCGCCGCAAACTTTGAAAAATAATTAGGTAGGCCCATTCCTACTGTATCCCTCCCATCCCTACACTATCATCTATCCAATACATTATCCACTCCTCCCTGCAACGTCTGGCATCAAATCCTTAACTCTTGTTAGTTGTACGAGCTACCTCTTGATCGTCATCATCATGGGTAGCTCGTACTCGCTTGACTCTCCACTTTAAAATAAAATAGCAATAATTGTTTGATTGTTCATTGTTTTATGCTAGTTTTCATACCACGAGATTCCTAAAAATATATTTCATAAAATATCAGATTCTGACTGACGGGATATTTTTGAACCGAGCACTATAAATCTCCGCAGACCATTTTTTCCTCTTTATCAGCGTAATACTTTTAAGGTAAGCGAGAGCTTACTTTCACAATGAATAAAGCTAAAAGATAAATCGCAATGTTCGCAAAAAATCCAATTCCGTCTTTATTGAAAGCCTTGTGTACTCACTTTTATCCAATATTTTTTATCTAGAAAAATACATAGAAAAAAAAACAAAAATGAGCTAGTGAGTAAACATAAATATTAAGCTTTTATATATTTTATTTTATCATGTTTTATGTATTAACTTTTAGGACAGGTTAGTGTTATATCTAAATTTTATTAGAACAAGGAATACAAAATTGCACATCTCAAAGATCAGAATCACACGTCGCATACTTTCCATTCATGAATATAAAAAGTCACATGTGTTTTTCCACTTTAGTTCAAAACAACATATAGTCTGTAGTTACATTATCCTAATAAATGTACGGAACCGTGAAACACCACACATCAGTTCATTTTTTGCTCGTAATGAGGACGGTCGACTGTCACTAGCACCTGACTATATCCGGCTGACATTCCCATACAGGTTTAAAAAAATGTTCTTATTTTAAGAGGATTTTACCCGTGAGCTTGTCGGTCTCACGTCGGACTAAGGGTGTATGTATACGTAAAAAACCATTTTTTAAGGCGTTAGTACATTTAAAAAATAATCAGTTTTACATTAACTTAAATAGCTTTAATCGAAGATTTAAAGAAAAGACAATGTCGACAGAATTAGAAGCATATGTCATATATTTATGCATATTAAACAAGACTATAATCCGCCAGGATAACAAAACATTAGTAATTTCCTTACTTAATCTGCGCATGAATATTATAACATCTTAATCTCATAAATGCTTATGCATTCAGAACAATCAGTGTGCGAAAAGTAAAAAAGTAGTCACGTACGAAATGTTAAGATAATAGTGAAAATATATATGAATGGATAAATAAAATAATATAAGAAATATTATACATATGTAAAACATTTTGGCTAACGTAACAAAATGGTCCTTGGAGCCGGATATAACCAACCATATTGTCTACAAAAAGACCAAGATTGCTAAGCACATTATCTTAACTGGTCTAGTAAAACTATACTCTAAAAGTTAACTTATTAATATGTTAATGACTAACCCACTCTATCTACAACATAGTGAATAAGTAATGATCTTTTCCTTCGTGGAACGTAGGTTGATTTTAAAGTGCTCAATTGGCTACAGTCCATTAGCTACGCAGTAGGAACTATTTTATTCAAAGATAGCGTAGAAGTGTAACTCTAACGATAACCGTCATGTCTCACTGGTACTTACTAAGAGATAGTTACTACTTGAACTGCTACCAAGTGCGAGTGATTGATAAAAATTCACTTACTTAAATTGTAAGTCTAAAGAAGTCAGAGCTTATTACTCGACTTACAGGGAACCCTGTACATATGTCCTTTCCATTGTGACCTCCTGTACTGATTTTGAAGAGTGAGGTGTCATTGGATTCGTATTCTTCTCCGAAGTATAGGTGTCGTGTTTTGTTTCTTTTAATTAACCGTTGCTTGTTTTATTTGTAAATCATTCCGTTATTCGCTGACTTTCAATTAAAGTGCCTTTGGACTTGATCCATTGCAGATTGGTTTTTCAAATAAGTTTGGGACATAAATCATCCTGCTAGCGTCGGAGGTATTTATGTTGGCCGTAAATCAATACAACGCAATTCCCTTATTTGGATAAGTTGGCAGTGGAGTAATATTTGTTTTGTCTCGAAGCTTAAAAATACTTCGTGATGGAATTACGAAAACGTAGTTTATTTCTATATTAAAGACGTTGTGAAGGAAAGTTTAGAGAGTTGTTGGTTTTAAAATATAAATAATATATAAACGTTACCTTTATGAATACTAATGAGTTTTAGTTTTCCCTGTTCCTTTGTACCGATTTCAATAATTCTTTCTCTCTCTTTTAATTAATCATTAGAAAATCAATATTTTATAGAAGTAACACAACAGGAAGAGTCAAAAACTTGAAACGATAATGATCGCCATAATTTAAGGTAACAAGCCAAAAATAATACACTTTTATATGTATCTTCATATCTTTTGATAAATTATCGGACGCAATAAATACAATGACTGTTTTGCCGGTAATGAGGACGCCGGCTGTCATCGCAACCCAAGTTATTGCTGCTGACATTTTTGTAAGTGCACGCGAAAGATTTATTATCATTTTGAGATACTTATTTATTTCATAAATAAAATATTTAGTTTACATTTGATCGATTTTTTTAAACCAATGTTTTATTTGAAACCTGTTTAAAACTTATATAATATATCAATATGTTTCAACAACAATAATTCCGTCTTCCTTATTCCAATTATCTCCGTGTTCCAATTAAGCTACGTCAGATGTTTGTACTCAATAGAGGTTGACAGAGAAAGTTACCACTATTCTCCTTTTAATCAACTTGGTAGGTCTCAAATTGAACCGGGAGTGAGTTTGTCGCTAAATGGTGGGAAACGAGCAGACCCGAAATTAAGTTGTAATATATTTAAAAATCGTTATTTAATCTAAGCTATATTTTAGCTTCTGGTCTATATTATGACAAATCCATGAAATTTTATTGTTCTCATTTCTGAATAAGTGTGCAAATATTAGAATTAATTAGACACCTTAATACCGATAAAAATGACATAGAAATATTTACGACATTGATAGATTACATTGATAGATTTAGATTATAGTAAAATAAACGTGCTTTGCTGGATTTCGATTACCTGATTGCTTTAGCGACCACCTAACTCTCGTTCATTAAAAAAATAAGTAGAAACTTATTTAAATTGCATAAGAGCACACATCCGTATGAAGGGCGGGCGAGCCACGTCGCATTAGATTAGCTTGTCATACTTTACTTAACGAAAATATATTCCGCTGTCCTCGTTACGTATGCTTCATGCCTCATAACCTCTTACATCCGCGGTATTTCTGTTTCTTTCATTTTACATGCATAATTATTTTTTTTTGTTTAGAAATGTGACATTTATTATGTTTCGTAGAAAATAACAAGATAAAAATCGTCCCTTGATAATTTCTAGTAATTGTATAAAGTTAGTAAGTGTTTCAAACACTTAATAAAAATGTTGCCTTCTGAAGCAGTGCCAATATCATGCTCTTCAGAAAATATTAGAGTTTTGTCCAAACGGCATGTAATGAACATTAGACCAAATACATCTATTCATGAATTTTCTTTTATTTTTTTCATTTATCACCATTTCTTCCCAGGATTTCTTTTAACTATAAAAAAATGTTTGTAAGCGGCTGATAGTGTCCTTCGATAAGATTCTTTTTTCATAGAATCTTAAAATTATATATCTCTTGGTATTTCTTAGTTTAATTATATCCCTTATTTGTAATATTCAAATCTAATTAATTCATGCTTTGATAAAACTCAATTACACACGTGAATCACATGGTTACGACGTCCCAAGTTAACAATTCCAATCAATTGTAAAGCACTTGATGCTTGCAGTAAACGTGTCACGACGTGACAATATTCATGATAGTATCCAATAATATTAACATGTGTTCTCTTTTGAATGCACTCAATGGAAAAATGCATTAATTCCTTTCAAGTCATTTTCATAACGTTCCGAAAATAGATTGCTTACACAAAAAAATTATAAACATTTACTCTATGACCACATGTAACTATTAGCTAGTCTATTCGATTCAAAAATTAAGTGAAAGAAAAAGATTTTATTTTATATCTAGCTAGAGATATAAAATAAAATCTTTTTCTTCTCAAAATAAAATATAAATTAAAATCTTTTAGATCTTTTAATCCTATTGGCTAAGGCAAAGATATTATCGCTACCTACGTTTCATTAAGCTTATGTGAGACGGAGCGTAGTATTTTCGATATTTATTTTTTTACACTGCCTAAACTTCTCAGGGACTAAATGTCATATATTGTGTGTTGTATGACTTCATCGTCATACATTGGATTTTAACCAAAAACGAATAACCAAGTTTTTTGGCTGATAATCAAACTCAGTACCCAAACGCGAAAGCTTGAGACTGTAGCCGCTAGGGTATGGAGTTATCGTAAAAGTTGTTTTAAACATTTTTGTTTTCACAACTATTCACCGTAACAAATCTTTTGGAAAACTAAAAACAATTGCGTACTTAATATCATGAAAAAAGTCAATTGAAGACCTAACACTATAAAGTTCCTTAGCAAAAATCAGCGCTATGCCAAGAAGTTATGGCTCTTTTTACGACACATGGGTCGGCCCTTCTATCGCCCCTGCGTTCGGTATGAAAAAGCCCTTGGGATGTTTCGACTCTGATTAATGAGGCAAGCGGGCTAGACGAAGACTGATGCATTTCTTTTTCTAAATACGTATTATAGTAAACTTTATGTTTGTTCTCTCGTGTGTGAAGCGATATAAAGACCTATTCTAGGATTACGTCAAAAATTACTCTATTTATATACTCTTAACATATTTTTATTTTATTTTTATGGAATTTTAATATATTTATATATTATACTAACTTATATTTAGTATTTCACCAAGCGTTGTTAATATTCTTCTAGAACGTTCCCTACGAACATTGGCACTGACTTTTACAAGATAATAAAGATAACTACAAAATTTAATCTTAAAATGAAATGTAATTAGTTTTTTCTTTCATTTAATTTAAAAAAAAACTGTATAATTTATCCAGCATTATTATTTATGTTCATCTGAAATAAATTCGAACTCATAGCTCAACGCTTTATTCTAACTTAATTAATTCGAATACTTGATTCTTACATTCGAAATTCAGGGTCACAAAAATAGTGGGACATATTTTTTTTAATGACGTATATGAAATAACTGCAGTAAATAGTTTTGCAGATAGCTCTACGTTTAGGTTGGGGGAGTCACGTACTGACGCCAAACCAAGTTAAAACAATAATATTTCCGATAGAAATCCTATTTAATTCTTTAAACAAAGCAAATTGACAGTTATAAAGGCAAAGTGACTTTTCCCCTGTATACATTTAGCATAGACCTCAAACAGATTTGCATAGACATGCATAAACATGACTGGTGCAACTTTCATGCATAAACAAAGGAATCTGTTTTGATTATTTTTACTTATTGTTTATATTATTTTAGAGACAATTGCGTTAAAAAAATAAAAATTACGAATTCGTTAATTTTCAATCGGATATAATATAAGGGTAAATAAGTGACTAAAAAATACCGTCACTTTGTTTCATATCCTTTAAAGTAAAGTATACGATCCCTTAATTATACATCAGTATAAGGAAATCATCGAAGGCATATAATAAATGAATGTTAATAAATTCCATAACATTACTGGCATCACTTAGGCGTTTACGAAAATTATACGTTTATTCGCTTTGTTTTAATTTATGAAGTAGCCATTTATTATTTTTATGATAACAATGCTTCCGTTGCCAAGCAACCGGTTAGTTATAATTCTATTCATCGTGCAATCTACTCTTAATTTCGCCTAAATGTGTTTCTCAAGTTTACGATATAATAATTTCAGACTATAACCGTTCCATGTAGGTTACGCGCCCACTGACATTCAAGTGCATTGTTTATTTAGGCGGGTTATATAAAGGGTGGATGTTCAGCTTCCGGAGTCCTAATAAAGAGACGTGTAGGCTATTACCACATCATGAGTACACTGTTACGTGTTTACTGCGTGATTACGGCCTCGCCTCGGGAGATTGCGGTTTAATTAAATTTTACTTCAATAATTTCTGGCAGGCATGCAAACTGTCCCTATTATAACGCAATATAGGATCAGATCCCTAAACAAACAAAGCAAATTAAGAAACAACTGTGGCTTAAGTAAGTCTGATAGTCGTAACCAAAGAATGCAGCCACAGCTACGGCTGGATTATATCGGGTGAATTATAGCAATGCCATAACAATATGCCATTTCACATAGAGACAGCATAAAATTGTATTGTATCATAGAATAGGGCTTGGGCATAGCAAAATTATTTTGTGGGTTTTTATAAATCCACAAAATAAAACTGCGATCGATGCGAAGATTTCTGCGCAACATACTAATGCGATCATCGTCTCCAAAACTTGTGTCAGTAAAAAACTATATCCAGCAATGGTTTATGTAATGAATTCCCAAAATACTTCTTCTTCGTTACTTGTGCATTTTTTGTAAAATGCTGCTTTATTCTTCTTAGCAATTGATAACGAACTTGTAGACTTGATGGACTGAGGAAATAGTTACTTTTCATATTTGATTCTTTAAAAAAAGGACATTTCTATCCAATTTAAAACGCAAACAACTCTTCAACGTGATTTCATTTCAAGTACGCCAGCACTTCAGACTTTTCGATCAATTCCAAGCGAGTACAAAAGAGGGAACACTTTACAAATACTTCAGTACGAACTTAACATAATGTTTTTTTTTTTTAATTTGGTTTAATTTGGTGATAGGGAAGTTCGTAGTTTATTTTTTACGTCGGATATTTAAAATTAATGACGCTGGCATTAACCATAAACTATATTCTCAAATATACCTAATCACGCATTCTTATTAATGTCGGCTATAAAAACATTTTCAATAAACGCTTAACACATCCAAAACATTTAACAAACAATAAGGCAATTGCTTCTTAAAAGCTACGCCATTAGTTAGAAAAATACTTTCTCCTTGGTGGGCTTTCGTTCAGTGCTACTTTTGTAATTATTATTTCATGAAGTATTCTTAAAAGCTTTCTCTTGTTGCGCATTTCTGAAATTCTTTATTATTCACGCCCCAAAATTAAATAATAATCAATAATCTAAGAAAAAAAAAAACTTTTATAGAGATTTGTCGAGTCAGTACAGGAGCATTACTTAATCATATAAGATTAGTGTCAGAATATTATTAAACAGTTATTAATCATGAAAAGAGCAAGGAATCATAGCTAACTAATGTTTATGTTATATTATCCCTGCAAATTGCTAATGCGCGTGGCCGCCATTTTGGTGACGTAATTTCGTGACATTGACCCTCGGCACCGTTAACAACACTGGACGGCGAGTACGCGTATCGTGTTGCACATTGTTTGATGTTTTTTCTCGTTATCTTGTTTTCTTCTAAGTTTAACTTTGTTGTTATTATTGTCATCTTTTTGTAAAAATGAGAAGGAAAATACTTCACAGTCGTTAGCGTAAATCTTTTAAATGTACCAATAGACGTTTAATATTATTAATATATTAGGTTTAATTTTAAAATGATCTATACAATAACTACATCTATATACTTAACCCCCTATCTTATTCACAATATTAATTCAATAATTACTTATAATTAAATTAACAATTAGAATTATTTTGTTATCTTAACTTTTTAGTTACGGATGACGTCATGTGGGTGTTAATTTGAGAAGGTCCCAGCGCATTATCAACTTGCGGTGGTAAAAAAAACCTTTTACATTAAATGAAAGAGAGGAGTACCCTCTATTCAATCTGGACATAAAGTAAAGTTAATCATAAGGGGAATCAGATTAAAATAATTACATGGCACGCCGAATAAGAATGTTCCTTCTATCTTACATTTTCATCAAGATTAATGCGGCCGTGGTAACCCGAATGTTTCGCATTATAACGAATATACGCGCCTTTCGCCGACCCATCTCTGTGATAGCGACTTGTACGCCATTAACGTGATAATGTTTACATCGTTGGGTTTTACGACCTTCGCACGGACTACCTTCACGATCTTGCGCCTTAGTTAAACGAACTTCGTTAACAAAGTGAACCCCGTTAGCTTACAGTTAGTATAAATTGGCTTCTTGTATAGACAGGATGAGATTTACTATTCAACTTCGATAATAATTAAATTTTGTTATAATTAAAGTTTTTATAATGATCTTTACAAGATTTAAAGCTTCTCTAGTGCGTACCATCTTCGATCACATTGCAAAAATATAATTACTTAAATCACCTTTTTTAAATGTAAGTTTATACAGTGTGTAGCTGTGACAGCCCCTTAAGTACAAGTTACTATACGTAAGAATAAATTTAACCTTTTATGAAATAAATATAATTTAAGGAAACTAGCAAATAATATTACACGTAGGTGTCACAAGAAATGTCATTTTAGGTGGTTTAAAGTACAAAGTGATATGGCATAAATAACGTAGTTGGTTTTAATTCATCTTGAATTTATATTATGTTATAAAACTTTTGTGGTGTACCTAATATAATAAGAGATATGAACGCCACGTACAGACGATTCTAGCGCCATCTGTTGTCTAACTTCAAATTTCAAACATTAAATATCTATTATAAACACGTGTTTTCCTGTGACAAGGGTTTTTGTGACACGGGAAATCTCGGATAGTGTAATACATTTATTTTATACTATATTTATAATTTTGTTAACATACATATATTTCCACAATGTTACAAGGGTTTTTGTGACACGGGACATCTCGGATAGTGTAATACATTTATTTTATACTATATTTATAATTTTGTTAACATACATATATTTCCACAATGTAGTAGTATCTGTATTCTGTTTTAAGTATTCAAGTATTCTGTTTTAGTATTTACAATAGACAACATAAGTATACAAAATATAAATGAAAGTCACTTTTAAAACACAAATCTATTTCTCCTAAGCTAAACGGTCTGAATGCTGGAGAGATTACTTACCACCGGCTTAAATCGTCTTTATAAGACCTAATGGGAATATTCAAGACGAATGGATTATAAACTTCTTTTAGAAATCTATCTGTCGCTGCTGAGATTCAATCAGATTCTAAGAAGAATCCATTTGGGATTTGTATCCATTCAGATAAATTCTCTTATATTCATTCAAAAATTTTCTTCATACGTTGCACGTATAAGTTAGCTATTGCTTGGATATTAAAGTGAAAATAAAAATAAAACGTTACCTAGAACATAAATGCTGAAAATCCTTATAGAAACAAAAAAGACGAGCACTTCAAAATGTTATTTAAATTATACAATTAAACAATCTCACAGATTTGTTATATTAGTTGCGATTCAGAACAAAAATTTGAGGATCGATAACAGTTGATGCAAAAGTCTTGTAGAACATGTTTCGTTCCCTCCCTTATTCTGCTTTTCCACCATCTAATTAGAACAAAATTAAAAGTTAATATATAATCCACACGATTAAAAACTCGAACTCTGTTTTGTTGTCTTCTGTTTGTTTGGACTGACTTAATTCGTACAATCATCGTCTAAACACTGAAAATATTGACACACAAATAAACACAATGGAAGCGGACATAAGAACTTTAATTTATTTGACAACAATTTTTGAAAAATTCGAGCTATGTTTTATATTTGAACACTAAATTGAATTCGAATAGATAGCACAGCACTGTGAGTACACAAACCAATCATTCCTTTTTATTTATCGCATTTTTTCAGTATTTACATGCAAACTTCCTAACCAATATTATACATGAGAATATAAGTTCGTTTGTATATTACGCTTTCACGCACACACATCAATTTTGCACACACATAGTCCTCAAAGGCCGGCAA
>DWTW01002874.1:0-10534 GCA_018246275.1 Papilio slateri
TCCCATCCTATCCTTATTAGGAAAGAATGGGAAAGGGAAGAGGACTGAAATTGGGCCTCCGGCACCTCACTCATCAGTCGAAACGCAGAGGCGTACTTCTACTTCACGCCTGTCTTCTGTGAGGTCGTGGTATTTCACCGGTCGAGCTGGCCCATTCGTGGTCCCCTTTTCATCGGTACTCAAATACTACTGATAAAAGCTTTCTACTTATTACCCCTTTAACGAAAAGTGTGCACTTGATATGATATTACAAGGTTGTTTATTGAGCGCTATACGTTTTATACACGGTCCAGGGAAACCATATGTTTCGAAGTTTGATGTTACGGCATCGCCAGGTATGCATATAAATTTATATCCGAGTACCTTTCTTATATTCTGGCGACTCGTACTTCTTGATTCGATGCATAACGATATAAAAATTCGATATAGAACGATGGCGACCCACAAGGAAATGGATTTTACATGTAGGCATGTGATTACTCATCTTCACAAACATTGCGATTACATATCAAAACAAAGTTGTATTGTTGTCTGGTAAGAGCCCTTAGTTCTATTATAGCTCAGTTGACCCATGAGTCGTGTCATTCCTATGCTACTCATGTAGTCCAGTCAGGATTTCTTATATATATGTTTCCTATGAACTTCAAAATCGCTGCACTAATTTTTTGATGAAATTTTCGGCGGGTGATCATGAAATTAGGAAGCGACTTTTTTTGAATTATCTCTTATATTCCATACAATGCTCACTGTGCATAGTTAAGGCGGACTTCTAGTAATATGGTAACAAAATTGATCATTGTATAATGTTTGTTGTAGAACTCTAGCGGCAGCGAGCCTCGGTCGCGCAGCGCGACCCCGGACTCGCTGGACTCGCTGCCCAGTGCCGGCTCCGGCTCCCCGCCCGCCGAGTGGGCCGACACTGCCGCGCCAACCGACTTCGTGTAAGACTTTTTGTACAAATAACATATAAAACAATATTTTATTATTAAGATTAAGTATGATTACGATGTGGAACATAATAAAAACTGGTCGGCGCTACCTCTCTCGCTTTTAGCCAAGTTACACTTAAATTTGACTAGAAAAAGGGGCAAAAGTGGGTTAACAAACCTTAAAGTAAAAATTAAAAAAAAAAAACTATTGTCTAAAGATATCATTTTATGATTCCTCTAGCGACAGGTTCCAAGGTGGTAGTGGTCACGGGGCGCTCGGGCGCACGCCGTCCGCACCGGCGCCGCGTCGCGCGCGCCACTCGCCGCCCGGCCAGCATTCGCCGCCCTCGCAGCACTCGCCGACCTCCCAACACGCGCAACACTCCCCGCACCGTGTGCACGATCTCTTCAAACCTAACGACCTTCACTGGGCGGACATCGCTTCTAACACCGGTGAGTTTTTTTTAACAAAGACAGCGTATTTGAAAGCCGTTGATCTGATGTTAAGTGATCTCCAGTACCGAAGAAGTATATTATTTGAAAAATAAGAAAAAATATAAATTTATATATGTGTGAGCTCAACCTTTTTCAACCTATACTATTCTCCCAGGCAAGATATCTGGAAATGCTCCATAGTGGCATATATCCGTGGCTCGCGGTGATCGTTAGCATCGTCTAAGCTTTTTGCTTTTGGAAATATTTGTTCCTATCATATATTTGTTTCGTTTTCCAGAGGGCATAGAACTACTGGGCTACCAAAGATACGGCACCGTGCAGGGCCCAAGAATAGGAAAGGAACGAATCAACGGATCCATCCTCAAAGACAGTGATCCTTTCGTGTAAGTATATTTAATGAAGCCGTATCTTCTATGAAGCCATAACATTAAATGTTAGCTTTTTGGAATTTACTTTACGTTTTCTTAAACCGGTACGACTTAGAATACTTCAAAAATAGCATAGTCTTTGCTTTAAGGCCGTTAACGTACTCGCAATTCCTTTTGAGACCATCTAAAATCAGACGAGCATTTCTTTTGTAGAGTACTCGGTTCTATACAAATTAAAAATGTTACAGAAACAAGCACGCGCCTGTGTCGCGCGCTAAGAGCGCCGCGGCCGCCGCCGCCGCCGCAGCGCACCAGCCGCTGAGCTTCGAGCACAAATTCAACCTCGACCGGCAGGTGCTCAACCATGAAGAGGTGACATTTAAAATTTCAATAGCAACTATAAGTTATCTCGAGAACGGTCGTGATAAAGATCTGCTGAGTTGAAGACTAATGATCTTATTTCAATTTCCAATAGAGCTAAAACAACACGATAATTTGTGGATCTATCTCTCCTGGGTGTCATACAGCATGTCTTTTCTATCTTTTATTAGAAAAAAATATGGAACTTGACATAGGTGGAGGCAAGTCAATCATAATTATTACGACTCATGGCGTGAATTGAAATAATCAACGGTAAAGGCAGGTATCGACCAAACGCAAGCAATAGCACACGTAGATCGATACGATCTCACCTCACTAATTCCTAACATATCTGCACAAAATACGGCACGGAACCGAATGCCTAGTATTGAGTACTCCATACTATTCGAGAGTAACAGTAAAGTTCCAATATATCCTTAAAGAAGCGCTGTGTAGTCATTTTTTTCTTAGTTGGAATTTAACTGGTGGTGTTCCAGGAATGGCCGGAAGAGGACAGCACGGTGGACATCGAGTGCGTGGGCGAGCCGACGCTCAAGAAGCTTCAGCCGCTGCTGTGGCTGGAGCTCACCGCACTCTTCGACCGCTACTCGCTGCCCTTCCACAAGCGGAAGCCGCCCAAGAAGAAGAGGAAAGAAGGTAATGTCTATTATACTACCATCCTTACACGTCAGCTTTGTACCCGTGCACGCCGGTAGTTTGTCAGCACCGCTACGCATTAACATCCAAAACTGTTCAAGGAGGTGCATGACCCACCTTTTCGTAGACAAGAATAGAAGAGGAAGAAGGAATGGGAACCGGATGGGAAATATAATGTTAAAAATCATGTAATGTTTAAGAATTCTCAAGACATTAATCCCGTTTTCCAGAGGGTTCAGTGTTCGGTGTGTCATTGGAGACCCTGCTGCGCAAGGACATGATCCTGTGGGAGGAGACGTGGAGCTCAGTGCCGAGCGTGCTGCGCGCCGTGTCCGCCGCGCTCGCGCTGCGCTGCTCCGACGAGGGCCTGCTGCGCGTGCCCGGCAACAAGCACAAGGTGCGACAACACTAACACAACTAAAACAGATTTTAAAATGTGTACTACGTTGTATGTGTTCACTGTAGGGACTATTTACGTTGTGTGTGTCAGTTTTGTACTTATTTGAGATCTTTATACGACTCAAAGGACCATTTTGGGGACTAGTACACTTGTACTTCTTCACGTATTGCTTCCTTATTAATCATACGAAAAATACGTACGTACTAAACTTTCCTGACATGGAAATGAAATGAAATAAACTGTCGTAGTATTCTGGCATCGGAGTTCGTAACGAGCAATAGTTTGACGGCTACTTGTGGTTGTATAATGTCGATGTACTTTTCAGGTGGAGGCGTTGTGCCAGTTGGTGGAGCGCGAGTGGTGGACGTCGCGCGGCGCGGTGGAGGCGGCGCTGCGGCGCGCCGCCGGCCACGACCTCGCCGCGCTCTACAAGCGCCTGCTGCGCGAGCTGCCGCAGCCGCCGCTCACGCAGGAGCTCATGCGCCTCTTCTATCACACCTATGGTAACTACCTACATATTTTATTAGCTGACTGGACTGATCCCATGGTACGGTTAACTGCATCCACAGATTTAATATACATTTTGAAAGGTCGTGGTACTTGTCAGGTCGACTCACGATCTCGGCGTGGCTTTACTAACAATAAAATGTAACCTTTTCTACTTCTTCCTTGAAACAAGGAAGTAATATACTAATAAGTATATATTTCCCCAGCTTTGAGTGGCAACACGCAGGCGCGCGCGCTGAACCTGCTGGTGCTGCTGCTGCCGGGCGAGCAGCGCGCCACGCTGCGCGCCGTGCTGCGCCTCGTGCGCGCGGTGGCGGCGCGCTGCGACCACAACAAGATGAGCGAGCACAACGTCGCCATGATCATCGCGCCCACGCTCTTCCCTCCAAGGTACCTACAGCACCACATGTCTTAAATACACTCTTAATATAGACACACAGACTCACTAATGTGATTCGTCACAACTATTGGGTTTATACCCAAAGGCAACTTATAGAATAAAATCTAAGCAAAACTTGTTTTAGTCTGCTGATCAAGCCGACGGACAGCCTCGAGACGCAGGTGGCGACGGCGGCCAACAGCTGCGTGGTGACGGAGGCGCTGATGCGCCGGGCGGAGCGGCTGTGGCTCGTGCCCGCCTCGCTGCTGGCGGCGGCGCAGCGCAAGCCGCGCGCGCGACACCAACACACCTGATCACCGAAACTGCAGCGAAGTGTGACCTCACGTGCAAGGGGATACATCATACACTGGTGCGTTGGATTGAGTGCAATTTGAAGACAGTCTATCGAGAAGTTAACTTACGATAATTTTTACTAGTGAAGGCTCAGCTTAACTCTATATATACGAAAATGTGGCAATAATCGGACTTATATTTGTTAATTTCTGCCACTCAAACCAAAGAGTTTGCAGCAGCTTTTTAAAGATCATGTTTAAAATCGCATTATAATATATTCTTATATTTAATTTAGATCAACTCATACAGATCTATGTAAGTTTTAGTACTCACGACCCTTAATGACCCTTAACTCATTGTTGGTCCGGAGTCCTTGTCGTAACAGCTTGTTTTAATCAATTCAACATATGGCCAGGTGAGACCGAGATGAATGCGTTAACAAGTAATCGTGAAATCAGTTCATTAAACTACACGCCCTACGGTATATTTGATGCGAATCAATTTATAAAATGTGCAAATATAATTGTTTCTCAATGATCATATCACATACCGCACGTGCGTGTAAATTATATTTAAGTTGTTAAAAAGACAAGAAATTTCGAATATGTATAGATAATTCTGTTAATATAAGTCTAGGTTAAGGTAGTTTGTTTGTGTTAGGGTCTCAGCCAGACTCGCCCACGTCGTGCCTGCCCTCGCCGCGTCTCGCGGCACATTACCAATATGTTAAATATCTAAGTCACTATTTTGATAGATATTAAATAATTTTACATAAATTCTGTATAACAATGTATAAAATTCTTAGCAGTCCCGAAGTCACAGTGAAAGATATAGGAACCTATCTGCTGATGCTTTTAATTTTTTAATGTTCATTTATTCATTTAATTGTCCTATTTTAATTTAATTTACACGAGAGTTGTATTTGAGAAAAATATTGAGGCTCATTTATTAATTAAGAATGTAGATAAAAAATTGAACATGAGGAAAATTTTCATTAACCATACATTATTGTGTACCTTTAATTATTCCATTTTCAAATTACCATTATTTGGTTCTGTATATTGATATTAAAATTGATAAAATAATGCATACTGATGCTATGTCAATTATATTTCCATCAAAAATTGGTAACCACGGTGAACCACAGAGGACTAACTAATTTAAATATTTTTGAGTATGATAAAGTTTTGGTTTGAACTTAAATATTATTGTAATATCTTAAGATATCGATTTTTGGCTGTAGATCCCTTAATATTGTCAAGTGATTGCATTCAAAGGTGAACAGATAAGCATAAACTCTGTGTTGTCAGTTAAAGCATTTTGTTGTATTTTAAAAGTGAATGAAGATGCCAAATATTCATTTTATTTGTATTTTACGCAAATAATACGTGATATAATGTCTGAAATTCATTCCGTTCCTCGTGGAGTTTTGCAAAATTGTTGCCTACAGTTTGTTGATTTGGTGCCATTGAATTTGGTTACCATTTTGCGGAGTTTGACGCAAACACGGTTGTAAATTGGTGCCTTATATTGGAATGATATTTTAGAAAGTATTAGTTGAAAATTTCTGTTCGTATTCTGTGTGTATATATATATAACTTTGTGGTCGCGGTCTCTTGTGACATGTTTAGGGGCGTGACGGGTCGCGCTAAGACTGACTTGGTGTATTGTTAAGTTATGTATATTTGATATTATTTCATAAGAATATTTACTTCCACTTTCAAATAAAATATACGTATTTAACATTTTTTTTGTTTCTTATTTTAGTTTTAATCCCAGTGTGTTTTATTTTACACTACAAATGGCAACATTGCACTCGCTGGGTTTACAAGGACCCAGTCATAACAGAGAGTGTAAATAACACTATAAATCTGTACAGACCTTAGGTTCAATATTTTTTATATACAAAAAGGTGGCAAACAAGCAAGTTGATTTGATATTAAGTGATCATTACCCATAGGCATCTGCAACAAGCTAATGAGTTGCAGATGTGTTGCCTACCTTTAATGGACAGAGGAAGGGATAAATAGAAAAAAGGATATTTACTCTTTCTATCCATCCCCTCCCCCATTAAATCCTTATCCCCTTCCTATCCTTTACTTATTAGAAAAGGACTAATATTAGGCACCTCACTTATCAGACGAAACGCAGAAGCGTACAGAAGTACGTAGAAGTAGAAACTTCACGCCTGTCTTCTGTGAGGTCGTGGTATTTCACCGGTCGAGCCGGCCCATTCGTAAAACACTAAAAGCATCATTTCGCAGGGTTTTGAGGTGGCTATGTTATATTTATTAATTGAAAATTCATTAAGGTATGCCACCTACTCTCAGTTTTGGTAAATGTTACACTAGACAAAAAAATATCTTTGTACTTTAAAATGTTTAATGAAACAAACAGATCAATATTTAAAATTCTTAATGACATGTAAAGCTTCATTTTCGCCAGCGACCAGGACATTACCCTTGTTACAATCAAAGGAATTCAGAGGTTTGTAAGATTCTAAAAGTGTGCTGGCAGGCGTTGCGTTCTTGTCTTGTAAAGGCATCCAGTTCTCTGATGTTTTTATGGTTTTCATCATTGCTTCCATGTTCCATTCCCAAAGTTCTCCAGACAGTGAACTAGTGAGCAGTTTGTTTGGGTTCTCTGGATGGAATTTCATCTCCGTGACTCCAGACGGATGGGCTTTTAATGAACAAGGAAACGTATTAACCCTTAAGTCCCACATAGCTAATGATCCAGACTCGCTGCCGGCGAGGATATAATAAGGTTGTGTGGGGTGATTTATTATGCAAGTAGTTGCTAATTGGTCACCACCAAATAAAAATGAGCTTGTTGGCTTGTTGTCAGATGTTCGGAGGTCCCAAATTTTCATATGACCTCTGAGGTTACCAGTGATTATCTGAAATTAGTAAAGTTATTTATTGAGTATATTTTAATAACAGAAGAGAAGAGTTAATAGGTTTTTGCTTTACAAGCTGTGGTTCATTATTTTCTGACCACTTGACTTGAAAACATCAGATGAGATACTGTAATAAACTAGTTATTGCAGTAAATAAAAAAAAAACAGTAAAGCAAAATCTCAGCAAATAACAGAGATAAGATGGTGAGCTCTTAAAGCCTCCAGGTTTGTAATGTTGTTTTTTTCTTATGGAAGAAAGTCGCACATGAGTTGGCATGTCACCTGATGTTAAGTGACCGCTACCCATAGACAACAAGCTAAAATGAGTTGTAGACGCTTTGCCTAGCATTAATGGACTGGGTAGGGGATAGATAGGAAAGCGATATTTTCTTTTCCTAGTCATCCCCTCGCCGTCGGAATTCCTTCGGAAAAAAAGCCTTATTCGGAATAGATGGGAAAGCGAAGAGGACTGGAATTAATCCTCCGGCACCTAACTCATCGGCCGGAACACAGAATACTTCTACTTCACACCTGTTTTCTGTGAGGTCCTTTCATTCCACGGGTTGTGCCGACCCATTCGTGCATCAGATGTTATTGTCGCGGGCTCTACCACTGATAAAAGTTGAAAGAAGATGTTTGCGCGATATAAGAAACACAATATATCAGAATGCAGTCTTAGCTCTTATTTCAGTTTATTTTTTTTAGAGTTTTTATAAATTTTATAATAGTATAACAACATTAAGATTGTCACCAGTTAAAGCAACTTGTTTAGAGTCTAAAGAAACTTTTCACCACCTCTAATTCATATAATTCAAATAATTTTATTAAAAGCATAAATACTAGGGTTTTTGTGGATAAAATCTGATAATTTAACTTAATAAAATTATACCTCATTGTGCTTAATGAAGCAAACTGAATGTAAAGAACAGCTGTCGGCGTCTGTTATGGTTCTGGTCACATCTCCCCTCCGACTATTCAACATGTTGACATTGCCGTTCTCACCAACGGTGGCTATGTCACCTTCCATGATGGCCAGTGAGGTGCACGGACATGCTCGCCCTCTGTAAAATATAGACATAGGAAAATAAATAAACCAGCAAATATTTTCATACATTATTCAGACTATATCAATAGATCTATACTTGAAATAAAAACTTCAAATATACAAACAAAATTCGTGGAGAAGCAGAAAAAGTTAAAATTTATATACAACTAATTGACCCGGCAATCTATGTTTTGTCTTAGAATGAATTTGTTGCGTATAAGGTTGCAACCAACCAACCAAAGATGCTTGGAAAAAGATGGGGGCTGGCACCTAAGGTGGTGGTATGGCTATATGCATCAGTCATCTGTCCCTTGATCACCTACGGCGCAATTGTCTGGTGGACAAAGACCAAACAGATGACGGCGAAAAACAAATTTCAGAAATGCCAAAGACTAGCATGCCTAGCGATAACTGGTAGCATGAAAACAACTGGCACTGCTGCCCTTGAAGCATTTCTGAACCTGACACCACTACATATTCATATACAACAGGTAGCAACCTTAACAACACAAGAGTAACAAGATCCCACATACGTCTGTGTTGAATACGCTTCTAGCTGAAGCCCCAATTTTAGACGTCAAGCAGGATCTGATCCCAAAGAATCATGTTTTCAATAAGAAATACAAAATACAACTTCACGAAGACAAACCAAGGCACCGGTTTGGGTGTTTTCTCGGAAGACCTGAACATAAATATACACATACCACTAGATATATACAACACTGTCTTCCAAGCAGAATGCACGGGCGTGATTGAAGCAGCACAAGCCATAATAAATAGGAAGGTTAAAGAGGAGAATATCCGTATACTATCCAATAGCATGGCAGTGCTACAGGCACTAAACCGCTACACGTTCACCTCGGGCCTCATAAATGACTGCCACTTGAGACTTAATGAGGTAGGAACTGTGAATAATATTACCCTTCAGTGAATTAAAGGCCACAGTGGATCGAGAGGTAATGATGAAACAGACGAGCTAGCCTGCAGAGGCTCAAATAGCCGACAGGGTCAAATGTCTCGGCTTACCGAGATCGCTTCCTGAGATCGCCGGTAACATTAAGGTGTTGCTGGGCTTCTTCGACGAGCTGGGTTGGTTGGAGTGATCCATATCCCACCCACACTCAAAATATGCGCTAGACGTGGAGTTGCGGAGATTAGCCCACTTACTACTACTACTAGGTTGCAACATTACTACGATTTGTACATTAAGAAAACAAATCATTAATTAATTATATGTCAAATAGTACATAATAATTAATAAAATTTATCAGTTATTATGAGTTTAATTTATTTTTTTATAAACTATAAAGAATTACAAGACTTTACACAACGAAACTACATACTGAGACCTTTCCCCGAAAAAAATATGAACATCAACTCAGCAAGCAAGCAGCGGGCAATAATGTACATTAGCCCTTTTCCTTACTTTTATAAATCGCTATGCTGTAGCTTAAATTTGTTATGTTGAAATGTTGGCATATAAATAGTTGTCCACATGACAAAAAAATATAAAATATATTTACTCAATTTTATGTAAGTTGTTCCATAAAAGTATTTCTTTCAGTGGAGTTTTTCTTTCGTATTCACTTATTTGTAGAAGTCTTACATTTCCATCAGATGTTGACACTGCTATAACGTTTTTACTCGTGAATTGAATTTCGGTAACATTTCCGTCAACTACGAATTGTGATATATCTTTAGGGTACTTCACCTCGTTTTCATTAATATAATCGAGAACCCATACTTTAATTGTATTTACTTCATCGTCCCAGCTACCGGTGAAAAAACATTGAGCTTCAACATAGTCTTCAGGTATCCATCGTATTTTCTTAATTTTTTGAGACACAAACGTAACCTTTACATTGCCGTCTTGTGCCATAATAATAATTGTGTTTTTGTCTTTTACAGCGACTTCTTTTAAATTATTGCAAGTTGAATTAACACGACCAATCCAAAGACTGTATGACTAATTAATGTCAACAACATTTTTAGAGGTTAATTTAAATAGTTTGACAATGATGGTATTGGTCCGTTCATAGGTTTTCAAAGAGTAAATATAATTCTAAGCTTGCAATAGACAACAAAAAATAAACGAACACTGATGTAGTCCGCAATAACACTGTATCCTAAAAAAAAGACTACAGATATTCATTTTTTACAGTAGTAGAGCCCGCAACAACAACATCTGTTGCACGAATGGGCCGGCTCGGCCGGTGAAATACCACGACCTCACAGAAGAC
>DWTW01002875.1:0-10534 GCA_018246275.1 Papilio slateri
TAATTAGATCGAGTGAAACAGACATACAAAAAAATCAATTCTATGTATTTATTTTTCATAACGCAATGTATTAAATTATTACTTTTTGTCCTTGCAACACTGACGTCGTTATGTCAGTATGGTTTAGGACCACACCTGTCACAATATAAAGGGGCACAGATACAAATCAGAGCGATATTTAAAAAAAAACTCAGTTAACAATCACAAAGACAATCAATTTCCCTCGATTTCGATAATTTACGTCAGTTGAGTGTATGTCTGTTCTGTGTATTTTGTGACGTATTTAAGGTTATAAGTATTCGACTAAGTGACTTGAAGAGTTCTCTGATGGCGTCAGGTCAGTGGTGTCGTTTGGCGCTGTGCGGCGTGTGGTCACCGCCAGTGGTGGGCGTGCGGGGATGCCGGGCCGCGGGGAGGGGTGCGCGGCGCTTCCTGCGCGGGGGGGCGGACACGAGCCCCGCGTGCGCCTGCGCAGCCAGCAGCATGCCCAGCTGACACTGTGCCTGGTCACACAAAAATAATACTTTGTTAAATTAAAAATAAAAAAAAAATAGTTTCTCTAACCTAACCTTCGGCCTATATTTCATGTACATTGTTAAGTTTACATTGTGAGTCACTAGATGGCGTTGGGATCTCGTTGGAACTCGGGTTGAGCGTTTTGAGTGTTGACGGTGACTTATGAGCTAGAGGGGGGCTTGTGAATTTGCAGTGGTGGGGGTGAGTTGTAAGTGAGGAGGGTGAGTGTGGGGTGAGTGTGGGGGTGTGGGGTGAGCTCACCTCCTCGTGCATGTCCATGGCCATGGTGTGCACGCTGTGCTCGCTGCTGTTGTACATGAGCGCGTTGGACAACATCAGCAGGACGTCGCGTTGAAACTCGGCCGTTGTCCTGCAAACAAATTTAATATTAAACGTCTTCACTACAAATTCAAACTTTACATATAAAATTCAACATTTTAAATACAAATTCGAATTTTTCCACTTCATTACAACTTCACGAAAATTTAGAACGACACGAAAGATGGTGACACCACCACCAACTTCGACGTCATGCCTATGATAATTTTTCACCCCAACCCCACAAGAATTTATTGAGAATGGCGTAAAACGGCCTTGACCTCATCGCCGCATTTGAATTTTAGGAAAAGAAGTATATGAATGAGAATACATTCATGATTTCACAGAAATCCTGTCTTTGGTTTGAAAAAGTGTGAATTAGGTATTTAAAAGGCTGAATTTGAAGTTACAAACGTATATCAGAACGTTCAATACAACAATTAACATTCGAACCTCACGTTTCGTAATTCGTAAAATACCGCCAGTCTGCTGACGGTATTTTAAAAGCGCTACTGACCGTATGCCTCCAGAGTCAATGTTCCTCCTGATGGTCGTGAGGTCCATCGGCCTCTTCACCACCACGCTGTACCCCGGCGCCTCTTCATCAGTGATCGGTCTAAGGAACAACGATGCATACTTGTGCGCGCAAAGCCTGGAACAACATTGTTTTTTCAACTTCTGTATCTACTGCTCGTTTTCAATTTGTCTTTCATTCAAGTTCTGGTGATTCTTCGAGATTTCATATCACCAGAGGGACTGCCCTAAAGTGATCACCGCCGCCCATCTGCAGCACCAGGGACTGCAGATGCCTTTAAGACAGGAGTACGCTCTCTTCTTGGACCCGAAGTCGTATCGGTTTGGATAAATACCTCTAACTTATATGAAATTCCTACCTAGATTCACTTGCCCCAATTAGGACAGTAAAATTTATCTAACAAAACCCAATACTAAAACTCAATAGACCTAACATTCGAATTCTCTTTATTCCAATAAAATTGAATCTAATACAAGACTCGAGTCTGTTCAGTCTAGAAGATGCATCATGTAGTCTTCTCCTACCTGCTGTACACCAGCATAACGCTCTTTCTCCACAACCTGTGCTGCTTCTCAGCGTCGCTCGCGCTCGGCGAGTCGGGCGCGCTCGCCTCCGTCGCGCTCTCTGATCCAGAACATGCTAGAAGATAAATAGAAGTTACGAAGATCGTGAGTTTTTTTTAGTATTTATTGAAGAAACAAAAAGTCATTTACTACATAGTTATTTTAAAAAAAAATATCTTACTATTGAGAGTTCCATAGATATGTATTAAATACTAACAACCCGCCCGGATTTGCTCGGATAGATAGACGAGTAAAATATAGCCTAAATTACTCGCTGATGGCAGAGCTATCTATTGGTGAAAGAATTTTTAAAATCGGTTCAGTAACTTTTGAGTTAATCCGGAACAAACGAACAAAATAAATTAATACAGAAAATCTAATAGTTTACTCACTTCTGGATTCAGATTTTTTCTTCCTAGAATAATCGCGTCTCTTCTTTCCGTCTTTCTCTTCTTCACGACTTAGCTGTAACAAATTTAATTGAAATCAACATATATTTCAGATCTTATCGATATTATAGCGAGACATCGATTATTTTTTTTATAATGCTACTAAAATTGTGTATATTTTATTATTCAGAAAATATGTAGATTTTCAAAATAATTAACTAATATTTCTTTAACTATTCCAACTAAGCTTAAGCTTGTGCTAGGATATGGTTCACGACAACAGTCGAATGGCGGATTCGAACCCGCGACCCTGTGTTCGGTACTCCGCACCCTTAACCATTACGCTATTGGCGCTTGATGTACGTAGCTCACCTCCATCGGTGTATCATCGTCAGTCTCTGTATGCGTGTCCTCTGTGTCCAGGGGACGGCCCATCTTCATCACTTCTGCTTCTGCCACCGTCTTCTCTACTTCTACTTCAACTGCTGCTACAGATTCTTCTCTTATCATCTCTTTCAATGGTATCGAGTCCTGTAACGAAATGAGGGGTTTAACAGAAGGGGGTACACTTCATATTCTTGTATATACTCAAAGTATATTGCTAGAGGTCAAGATGGCTTACTTATGAACAAAGGTATATTAATGCGACCACTGTGCAAAATGCATTATGAATAATGAACCCGCTTTAGATTTAGCTCGTCATTATTCATAATGCCCGGGTATCGGGCAAAGTAATTAATTACAATCTAAACATCATTACTTATCACATTGCCCGGTCGTTATGAATAGGCTATGTAATTGACGAGCAATCTGAAAAAAAAAACTAACCTCTAGCTATGCCCCGCGGTATTACTCGCTACGTTATTATTCTATTCTCGTTTAGCTCTATTTATATTTCTACTCGCCCCCTAAGGGTTGTAGCGTGATGTCGAATAGCATACAACCTTCTTTATAATTGGGCTGTCAAAAACAAAAATAATTTTTCAAATCTAAGAGATACTTCCTGAAATTAGCTCAGTCAAAAAAGAAACAAACTCTTCTGCTTTATCTAAGCTGATATTATAAAGAGGAAAGATTTGATTGTTTGTTTGAAATGAATAGGCTCCGAAACTACTGGACCCATTTGAAAAATCCTTTGAAAAAATTTATAGAATATTTTCAAAAAAGTTAGGGATCCCTAAGCGGCCCGCGCCGGCTTCATTTTTGTTAAATACCCGGGCGAAGCCGGGGCGGGCCGCTAGTTAATAATATAGATGATCAATTAATCGATTTTATCATAAAATGTTTATAAAATTTAAACTTACTTCTGCATCTTCATCGACCTTTACATCCTCTATCATCTTCTCGTCCGGTGTTACTTCTGCCTCAGTCTCTTCCACAGGCAGCGTTTTTTCTTCTTTTTCTTCAGTAATGGCTTCTTCTACAACTTCCATTTCTTGTGGCGGAGGTTCACTTGGCTCTTCTTTTATAATCGCTTCTAGAAATTTAATGAAATAATGTTATTTTATTGATTTTAAATTAATTCAACTGCCAAAATTAATATCTCTATGTATAATTCTTCTGTATACGTCACTAATTCACTGGACAAATTTTGATGAAGTTTTTGTCTTTTACTGGGTCTCAGTACGGTTTAGATTCATAATTGGACCCTGTAGGTGGCGCTGCGATCGAGTTTTAAAGGTTTTTTTTTGTAATTTTTGACAAATAAGAACACACGTTAGATGAATAAGACGCAAGATGTCTGCTGGGTCTAATAAAGGTTTAGATTTAATATAATTCTAACAAAGAATCCGAAATATTTTAAATACTTCACCTGGCTGAACATCTTCTTTTGTTTCTTCCATATCTGGTGGCAATGGTATTTCTTCTGCCTTAATAGCTTCTACTTCTAATTCTTCTAGGACCGGTACTTTAACTTCTGCGGGCGGTTCTTGTACGATGGGTTCCTTTTCTTCTACGATGGGTTCAATTACATTTTCATTGCTAGACGGGAGAAAATACTTGACACAATTAAGAGGATTGTTAGTTACGCCTGCCTACTTAGAAATCAGCGATGCGAGGAGGATTTGATTTTACAGAATAATTTAAAAAAATATTTTTTTGCTTTTTTTTCAAGTTCCTGAAACCACGTTCAAGTATGGTTTAAATTTAATAAGTTGTATGGACCCCTTTCGGTTAAGAGCCTCCTCCAAGTGTAGAGCCTACAGCTTAAGTTTGAATTCGGAAAACAGTGATTTTTTTTACAATAAATATACCTATAGTTGAAATGCTTATTCTTTTGTTTTTCCCTCGTTTCCTATTTTTTCAATCTTATTTTTGTTTTTGCAAAATACAATGAATACTTGTAGTATTATTTTATATTAAGTGTAATACTTTTCTCACCTTTCTTCTACATCTTGTGCCGGTAATTCTTCTGTGTGAACTTCTTCCACTTGCGGCGGCTTATCTTCTTCCTCTTCCCTCTCTGGCTCCGTCTCCGTTTGCGGCTGCGGTTCAGGCTCTTTGATCTCTTCTTTTATCTAGAAATTGACACGATATTTATAATTTATCTATTTTTTTTTCTTTTTTTTTTGCCCGACTGGCATAAGGAGGGTCATGTTTCGCGCGTATGTTTGTCTGTCCGTTCCATTGCGACCTGTAGCCCAAACGGCTTGACCGATTTTAAAGAGTGAGATGTCATTAGATTCGTATTCTTCTATAGAGTGTTATAGGGTACAGTTAGTCGGATTTTTTTGGTTAAATGAATTAAGTACTATGAAAATTTGTAACACAAAAATCAAATCAGCTTTTATAGAGAAGAGAATCAGTTAAGAAAATGGAAGAAAAATACCTGACTGTATGATTATTGACATTTGAATGATTTACTGCCACTGTATGGGTTTTATGGTGACGTCATATGGCCTATGACACTCCGGGGAAGAATACGAATCTAATGACTTACCCTCACTCTTCAAAATCTGTCAAGTCATTTGGGCTAGAGGTCACAATGGAACGGACAGACATTCAAACATATTCCTGGGTCAATCGGGTAAAAATACATGTGACCATATCTTACCGTATTATCTTCAGGATGTATAACTTTGATTTCTGGTGTCGGAAATTTAACTTCTGGGAAGGCTATCTTTATTTCTACTTCTGGTGTTGCCGTTACAACTTGCTCTGCTGGAGTTTCTTCTGTTCTAGCTTCTTCTTGCTGGAAGACGAAGAGAAGGATTTGAGATCTTGTAGTCTTGGATAGTCTCACTTGCTTCATACAAATCCATACATTGGGGTATGGAATCTAAACTGGTTGTGTTCAACGATTTTTTTATGTTTAATGGCAACATTTGGAACCAAAATTAACCCCAAGAAACCATTTGGTATAAAAAATAGGTGACAATATTATCTTTTAAAACCATCTTCTCCGTTCTTCTTTATTAAGAGAGCGTTCAGCTTCTTTAAGCTTAATTAAATCTAGATTGTTAGTTGCTAGGTCTTTAAAGTGTTTTAATTACAAACACTAAAAAATACGCAAAGTTCTCAATTAAATGAACTAAGTGTCTCAATTTTTTTCAACTAGATGGCGTTATTCTTAAACTTAAAATGAAATTATTATTTTATTTTCTTCTGATTATCCCGGGACATCAGGACTACGCTGTGGAATTCTACTTTTGTCTTCTGTCCTCAATAAGTGGGTAAATTTTAAAATAAATTGGACATTTTGAAGTAAAGAAAATTCATCGACAGACAGTACATACATACAAGGTCAAGAGAATAAAAATGTATTAAAATATATAATTAATAACATACCGTTTCAACTTGAGGCTCCAGTATTTCTTTCTCCACGGGATCCGCGACCACCGGCTCCTCCTGGAACAATTTTTATAGACAAATTACACATTTCTGTACAATTAAAAAAAAAAGAGAAAGAGAGATAGATAGATAGGTTTCAAAATACGAGCGAGCGAGACAGCAATGTCCTTGTATAAATTTCTCCTTGTCAAATGATGACTTGAGTCGTTACGTCGCGAAAGTCTAACAAACTCACAAATGTACATGATTTATATACATATTATAATATTAGTTAATAATATGATTTTAGTAGATACATAATTGCAGTAAACAGCGGTGTGTTAGGGCTTCGCTCTGTCAGTCTGTATTGTTTTTGCTTTGCCTAACTGAAAAGAGGTCCATGTTTGTTTGTCTGTCCGTTCCATTGTGACCTCCTGTAGCCTAAAAGGCTTGACCGATTTTGATGAGGGAGGTGTCATTAGATTGGTATTCTTTCCCGGAGTGTCATAGGGCAGTCAGTCAGTCGGGTTTATTGTTTTATTTAATTTACAATTTCTTGTAAACAATTACCTTTATATCCACAACTTCAGTCTCCACAACGTTACTCATTTCCGCTGTTCGTTCTTCTTCCTTCTTACTGTACACTGGCTTTTCTATTCTATAAAGAAGTGTTAAGAAATAAGATGATCTTTTAACGAATACATTTTATACGTGCATTTTACAACCGACTTTTTATATCCATACTAGCTCCAAACACCGGCTTCGCTTTGTTTTTCCCCCCTAATAATACGATTCTCAGATATAGATCATTCCAGAATAATGTATGAATGTGACCTTTTACAACCCTACAATCATCCAAAGTTAGAAGTTTTTTTTATAGAAGAAGGTGGCAAATGATCAAGCTGTTCATCCAATATGCAGTGACCGCTACCCATAGGCATTTGCAACAAGCTAATGAGTTGCAGATTCGTTGCCTACCTTTTAATGGACAAAAAAGGGGATAAACAGAAAAATGGATACTTTTCCTGACCATCCCCTCCCCCTTCCAATCCCTTCCTTTATAAAAAAAAACGATGGAAAGGGGAAAAGGACTAGGATTAGGTCTCCGGCACCTCACTCATCAGACGAAACGCAGAAATACTTCTGATTCTCGCCAGTCTTCCGTGAGGTCGTGGTATATCACCGGTCGAGCCGGCACATTCGTGCAACAGATGTTGTTGCGAGCTCTACCACTGTCAAAATCGCCTGTCCGCCATAATTACGAATCCGTATAACTGGAGGCCGAATAATTACGTCCCTGCTGTAAACTGATTTGAATTATCATTTATTAATCATGATTTTATCGCGCGGCTCACCTCGCAGCTGTCTTGTGCATGGAAGTGACTGGAGGTATGTGTATATCGATGTCTCTGAAGGCGTACACATCTTCCGCTTTGATCTCTATATCGTCAATGTCCACCGCTGGGACTGTGGGCGTTAGAACAGGTGATGGGGTGGATGTGCCGGCTGTAAATGGAACAATTTTATCGTAACTAGTTCTGTCAGAATCGTTAGGAACGCTAGATTTTTTTAGAACAGAAAGTGTTAGGTTAGGTTGGGTTATGTTAGGTTAGGTTTAATATCTATATCGTTTATGTCGACCGCTGGGACTGTTGACATTAGTGCCGGGTATGGGGTGAATGTGCCGGCTGCAAATGGCAAAGTTTTAAAGTCACTAACTAGAACAGAAAGTGTTAGGTTAGATTTGATCTGTACAAGATTGTCATGTCCATAAATGCGTTAAGGACAGTTTTAGAAACATTTTTATGAAGAAAATATTGCAAGTGAGTAGATGTATGAGATTTTTTTCTTATGGAGGTGAATCCGAATTAAATTTATATACAGATATGTTTTATACATTAAATTAAAAGAAAAAAAAATTGTTTAAGTTCATTTTATGACAACGCCATCTAGTTGTAATAAATACCTTTTAGTTGTTGTTCAATTTGTACGAGTTGACTCTTGATGTGCTCGATCGCGGCGTGTTTGCTCTCGTGCGGGCTGCTGCCGCCCTGAGGCTTCTCCAGCAGCATCGACAGCGTCGGCGCACCCGCTGACGGCGATATTGTATCTGTGACAAATTATATACAACTTCCTTACGCGCTGTTATAAAAAAAAGGTTTCGTAGTGTTCGATGGCCGAAAGGTGCGAGAGCCTTTGCCTTATTACAACATTGACCACTCACTGACACGATAGATAAAAAACTATAATCCTGATTTACTTGAATTTAGATAAAAAAAATTCAATAAAACCTCCACACATGTGATAAAATAAAGTTTCGGAGTGTTGGGTGGCAGAATGGTGTATCAGCCTTTGCCTTGCGAAACCGAAGTTAGCGATAAAATGTAGTGACTTTTTTATTTTCATGTTTAAATCTAATCCTGCTGTAATCGTTACTTATTTTAATGTTTAAACAGAAAATATTAATTTAATAATATACGAATCGAAAAGTTCTTGAACATTTTTAAGAATATTGCGATCATAGAGGTGTGCCAGATTTGACTTAGTTCGTTTTATTTGTCAAGAAAAGAAAGTTACAATTTATTTATATGTCTCTATAACGTATTATAAAAAAAAAACTACCGGTCAGATTTTGAAAAAAAAAGAGACCACATGCAGCTGTCGAATAAAAAAAGAATCACGTAAATCGGATCATAAATCTCAGAGTAATGGATGTACATACATAAAAAAAGTAATCGAATTTAGAACCTCCTCCTTTTTGAAGTCGGTTAATTAAAATAACAAAACATTAGGGCCTCTTGTGTTTATGATGGTTTATATCAATTGACGTAGAGGCCTCCCACAAGGTGGACCTATGTGGCGATCGATGGCGGAGGCCTACGCCCCAGCAGTGGACGACCATCGGCTGAACAACGACGACGATATCAATTGATATATTTCAAATGAATTGTGATTATCAAATAAAAATTATATTAATAAAATAAAATTCGAAACATATTTTTTCTTCCCGCCCTTTCCCCACTTTATGTGGGGTCGGCACAGTACGACCGTAGTCCATACTGTAATAGGTTTTGGCTATAGCTTTTTTACGGCCGGCCGCCTGCCTGACGCCAACCCTCCTCGGGCATATATATGAAGTATTAGTAGATTATCGCAATAATTTACTAATATTTCTTTTAACCATGTCCGAACAAGTTTTAAACTTGGTCGGACATGGTTCACGACAATAGTCTAATGGCGGGTTTCGAACCCACGACTATGTTGTGCATGTTTCGCCGTCCGCACCCTTAAACATTAGGCTATTGGCGCTTAAAATTTGAAACATAATGATTAAGAAATAAATAATTTATTACATTTTTACAAAATAAACTAAAAAAAATAACAAATTTCGACCATTAAAGGATCACTAATTATAAAGTTAGTAAATAGTATTTTTTTTTGGTAAAGTTAGTATTGTTTAACTGGGAAAAACCAATTGGGTGTAAGAACTTACCAATGGTATTGGCGGGATGGGACATATGCTGCGGTATTGTGACCACAGGTGATGACTTAAGCAGGGAAGTCAGTAACGGTGACGAGGGTTGTACAGGTGATCCTTGAGGGAAAAATAAAAGAACAAACCAAAAATAAAATAATAGTCAAAACAAAAAAAAATACGCAAAGCTTTCGTTATTTGCGTAACTTTTAACTAGGTGGCGTTATCGTTACGTGTGTTGTGTCGATTTGTAACTAGGTGTCGCTAGTGGCTTTTCTATTTCATTAAATATATTTTATTATAATGGCTCTTCCTATCCTGTGTGCCTGGAGAAAGTGCATTCGTTCCGAAGCGATCCCACGACGAAATTCGCTATCGCTGTAGTTTTATCTTTCGCTAACCTTTCTAACACTCTATGACTGTAACTGACTGTGACTGTGACTGTGACTGACTGTAACACTATGACTGTAAACTTTAATACTATTACCAATAAATAAATAAAGAGCTCATAAAATAAAAGGTAAAGAAGGTCCCTGACCTCACCTACGTCAGGGGTACGAGAATGCAAAAAGCCGCCCACAAAAAAAAAAAACCTTTCTAACACAACCATCGCTAGCTAGCGATATCGCTTGTCAAAATGTGCCACTTGTCTACGCATTTGTATGGATTGACGTTCGTTAAATTGTCGATTCGTTTGATGGAGTAGAATAAAATGTAGCTTTTATCGATTCGCTAACTCTAGACCACGTGACATTTCGAAAGTTTATGTCAGTCCCATACATTTTGGAGTTTTCTACTGGCGATATCGCTAATGGAATGTTACTTTGTCTAGGCACGCTGATCCTGGTCAGGAATAAGATAAAGTTAAGAACACACAATGGTTAATTTAAAAGGCCAATAAACCCGTCTGACTACGCCCCTGTAACACTCCGGGGAAGAATACGAATCTAATGGCACCGCTCACTTC
>DWTW01002876.1:0-10532 GCA_018246275.1 Papilio slateri
GGTCACATATATTTATAAGTCGATTTTATATTGACTTCGACGCTATTTTTCTATATGGGAAAAAGCGGACGGTTACAGTACCTTTATTTTTAACCGATTTATGAATGAAATGTAAGTAGTCCATTTATACAAGGGCAGAACAAGCAGCGATTCCTGAGTGGCGACCACCCCTATAAATATTGAAATAATCAAAAAAGTTGTAGGTAACAAAGGAAAGGGAAACACCGTTAGTCTTTCAGGATGCGTTGAAATTATTTCTCTCAGTACATTTGAAATTTTTAAAATTATGCATATTATTAAAGATTTTTTTTTACTACTATAAAAGATTGGGGCCTGATGTTCTACATTACATACATTTGAACGAAAATAAACAGAAAATTAAAAAAAAGGCTTATAAATTAAAAAATAGCGCGTAACTTACTAAGCTAAGTCTTATTTTTTTTAATTTTAAAATTGCTTCTTAAATTTCAACCACTAATAAATACTAAGTACGTATATATCTTGAAATAACTTAAAAAAAACTTCAACAAATGAGAAGGTAAAGTTAATTAAGTAATTCAGGCGCAAGTCACGGAGCCTGTCGCTTACTTCTTCAGAGGCTCAAACTGTATTGAAACTTACATAATCAGTAAAAACCCACACGAAAGTAAAGTTAAAAAGTCCAATACGTGGCCGGCGTGCCAACGAGCCGGCGGCGGGCTGAAGTGAACTATCTTACTTTCAGCGGCCCTCACCTTTCACAAATAAACTAGCTAAGTTAAGACCGCCTCTTCACCTCGATGTGCCAATCAATGGATGTGGCAAGTACTAATGTTTGCAATTACCTCGACTACGATCGTCTTTCGGTTATCAATACGTATTAAATGTTACTAAGGTAATAGTACTAAGTTTTACTGATTTACTTTTTCAATTTTTACAAATTTTTTATGCCATTGCTTAAAAAAATTTCTTCGTTTCTTTATTTCTCTTGAATTACAAATATGCGGGAAGTTTGCCTTATACAAATTTATACATAGAGTAAAATACCACATCCATTTACCTATAGATGATTTTCGAGTGTTAGGTTCATGCATTTATATGCGTACCACGGCTCCCAAATGCCGGACCTACTTGCAATACTTATAGCAGTTTAGTGCTGGCCCCTAGTATTGTATTACAGCGGGTATTATGTGCGGAGCCGGTGGAGGGTTAGATATGTACGTGACGTATGGCACTAAGAATACATTTTCAATTGTAACGACTCAATTTAATTTTAACTACCTCATATACGACCCTTTTATTGATTTTACTTCAGTAGTTATATTTCCATCAGCTCCTAGAATATCTTCAAGTAATATTCCGCGGCCAAGCATTAAAATTGAAAAATGTTAAGACACACTCCTTCCAGTCGACTCGCTTGCCGGTGACGATGCTTGAAAGTCAATCTGATTATTACGACTATATTTGAGTGTAAACGTAAGTAAATAGTTTAAATATATATTTGATTAATTACTAGAAGTTAAATGTTAGTATTTAAAAATTTTTTGCTAGTCATCTAAATTCATTACACCTCCTACCGAAGCAGGTCGGCAGGCTATATGTTAGCCACGCCGCGTCAATTTCTAAATCGAGGATTAACATCAGTAGGCTAGTGCGTAAAGTTTATAAATGAAAAGCTTCCTTTAAATGAAATCATACTTGTTAAAGACTTTACACGTGAAAAATATTTTTTCCATTTCCATTATAAGTTACACACACACTTATGTCTTTCTAATATTATTTGAATTATTTTAATCACACTTATATGACAAAATCTTTATTATCAGGACAATAATTTATTTTCTAATATTATGTAATCAAAGATCACATATGGGCCGAAGCAAACAGGGGCAGTAATCAAATATACCGGGACAGCGCTCCGGGCGGCTCGCGGACCCCACAGCCTTGTTTACAGGATAAACAACTTATATTTCAGATAATAAATTTATCTTATAGCCCCTTATCTTGTTAGTGTTAACGCAATAAGAGAATTAGAAAAGACTACGATATATTTGTATATTTTTTAATTCTTTTATTAAATTTCTTTAATGGACCATAGTCGTATTGGTTCAGAAGATATAAACTAACCTCGAGATGGTGGTGTGACCACACCATCAGATCGCCCCAGAACCATTTACCCACCAGTTAACCATAAATATGTCTGACGAACCCTTTTATATATAATTCAAAATTACTTAACACTTAACTATAATATTAATTAATTAATTACCTAAGACTTAAGTTTATGTAAAATATACGTAGTCAAAGATGTGCTACTGTTATAATTAGTATCAAATTACCTAATAAATAGTGGTTTCATAGAAATTGGTATTTTGAGTCTTATTACGATGAAATGTTTTTTTAACGTTATTTCTTAAAGTATGAAATAAAAAAATAATATCACTTCTAAATTGTAACATTTTCCTGCGAGGTTGCTTCGTCTTAATAATGTCAAATTTTCTCCATACGTCCGACAAGGGGATATGAAGCGCCTTACAAGGCAGCATTATTAAATTGGCAAAGGCGGACCGGCTGCCTACGTTTGCACTTCCATTCAGATTTTCTGAACAAGTTTTGTATTTCCAACGCTAAAACCTTTACAGCTTTTTCTTGTTCTTGTTTTTTTTTTTAATATTATACTATTTTATATATTTGCTATGATATTATTATTGCTTTAAGAAATGTTTAAGAAAAATACGTGTTTTGAGGGTCACAATCTTGGGACTGTACGAAGGAATTATATAATATTTTTAATTCCCTATCTGGATTGTACCATTAAATTTATAGACATAAGGCTGGTCTCCATTATTTTATTGCGTACTCCTGTTTGATCGAAGAGTTTCTTTTTATTTCAAAAGCTCCATTTATTGTGCGTACAGCAAAGGATTTCCATCCATGTGATGTTCCACGGTCCAAATTCGCCTAACCTCAAACTGCTCCGATGAAAAATTTGTGTTTAGAGCGTTTAGTATCTATAATAAATTTGATGGGTATTTATTTATTTAATTACACAGACATACAGAAACATAAGAAAAAAAATAAGATAGGGTACTCTAAAATATAAAAATAAATTCTAATGTTTGCTACGGGTACATATGTTATTATGCACAAAATACTTACTATATGATATTTATACTCAAAATATTCACTATATGTTTGGCGTGGAGTGGCAAGAAACTAATATTAAATTGGCAGCGATGTGGCGCCTGCCTACGTTACGAGCTCCGTACAAATTCACGAACAACTTTAGAATATCGAGCGCTAAAATTTCTATTGAAGTTATTCTACAATGTTAGGCTTCACTTAAGATTTGTCCGTCCGTAGTAGAAGAATGTTTATGCATATTATTATGATTTTTATCTTTTTTTATTCATCGGGGTATCTAATCTAAAGGATGTACATAACTGAGATTGTTGTTTTTTGCACTATTTGACGTATGTCTACGCCTGTCTCACAAATATTTTGTTTCTTACCTACACGGTGATATCTAGTCTATCTAGGTGATGTCTAGACTATACGGTGATAGTATTGCTCATGTAAAACGTGCATAGAAGTCTATAGCGTTACTTGGAAACACGACACGTGACCGGGGCGCCAATATGCCACGTTATTGTCGGCGTCTTGCAAGAGCTCACGTTTACTTGATTCGCTTAGATAAGTATCTATACACTTTTCCGGATAAGACGCTATTGAAAAGAGTGTACTGTTTAAAGAAATCATAAAACTTGCTTATATAAACATCAAATTGTATACTCTTTTGTCTTGTTATATATAAAGAACTGTCATCCAGAAAACAAATATATTATTTATAATACTGGATACGTAAAAATAGCGTAGTAAGTAGTGTATTATTTTTAATTGATTGTTCTAAAGAAAAAAGTGGTTATTGTGAGATAACCGTAGAAGATAGATATATGCCACCGCTGATTTTTATTTAGCATTTTTAGTGATTTACAATCCTTTCATACATCATTTTTATGTACGGCCTATAGTGTAGCCTACGGAAGCCAAGAAATTTAAGCTGAACGTCAAAATAACGCATTATTAGGAATACCTCAAAAACTACTAGTCAGATTTTGATTAAAAGAAAAGAAAAAAGTGGGACCACATGGTGCCTACCAGCACTAGGTGTCGAATAAAAAAACATCACGTAAATCGGATCATAAATCTCAGAGTAATCGATGTACATATATAAAAAAAGCAATCGAGTTGATAACCTCCTTCTTTTTGAAGTCGGTTAAAAACTATGACACAATGAAGTAGGCAAATTGTTCAAACATTTTTAACGACATCTAGGTAAAAAATAACGTTATGCGAGTGCACCGCCTCGCGTTTGTCACGTACGGTTGAGGTGGCAATCAATTTATCGGGAACTTGGTCTGCATCGCTTTTTGTAGGGATAAAAGAAAATATAGATATGATAAAAAAGAAAACAGTTCGCCAGTATGTTGTCTTCTAAGTCACTCACAATCACAAATTAATATTTAATTTTGTCCTAAATAAAAAGCGACATCAAAAGTGAGTGATGGAGTTGGTGGAGTGTACTTCAGGCGATAGTATTTTGACAGATTGATATATCCAATTAGGATGTTATCAACCTAGTATTTAACCGTTGATGCATGCATAGGTGATGGGAAGGTGAAGAGGATTTGACAGGGAATGGGATGAATAGTAAAAGGAAATATCTTTTTTCTGTAACCTGGTGATGAGGTGTTGCTTGCCTTTAATGGACAGGGGAAGGCCCCTGTCCATTAAAGGCAAGCAACACCTCATTAGCTTATTGCAGATGTCTGTGGGTAGCGGTCACTTAATATCAGGTTAGCCCTTTGCTCGTTTGCCACATTCTTCTATTAAAACTACGTGTCTATGACACCCACTTTATAAAAAAAATGTGTGTCTAGTGTAAAAAGAAAGTCTGTGAACTCTGACTCCAAGTAACAGGTGCGTTCATTGTTTTTATTACGGTCACGTAGTATATTAGATTGGAATTATCGCGGATAATTAGTCTATTTTTAGAGCGTAACATTAAGCAATTCGCGGCCCTTATCGGCGTCAATAAAGTAACGGAAACGAGTAAGATACGAGCAGCCCAGACGGTGCCACTCGAGGTCGGCGGAGTGACCTAACCCAAATACTCTAGACGCATTCTAGATATTGATATAGTTCGTACGGTCTGTAACTAGTTAAA
Organism: Papilio slateri; assembly: GCA_018246275.1. NCBI lineage: Eukaryota > Metazoa > Arthropoda > Insecta > Lepidoptera > Papilionidae > Papilio > Papilio slateri. Next base: position 5,207 of record DWTW01002876.1, read on the forward strand.
CGCGAGATGTCTATTTTAGTGTATTAAGGTCGTTAGTTAGGTATTTTCATATTAAAGTTCGATTGTAAAATAGTATTCTTAAGGAATTCTCGTAAATATACGAGAATTAATTCTTTCATTAAATTCTTTTAAGAATAAAGAGTTTTTTTACCAATTTATTTAAAGTTTTGAGTTAATATTTTGCGCGTCAATAGCCTAATGGTTAAGGGTACGGATCAGGCTGGCTTCCAGCACCACACTCGTCAGACGCAGAATACTTCTACTTCACGCCTGTCTTCTGTGAGGTCGTGGTATTTCACCGATCGGGCCGGCCCATTCGTGCACTGCCACTGTTAAATCTTGGAAATATTCATTGTGTATTCTATGCAACATATATCATTTCATGCCATTCCCATATTGCCGGGTCATTCGACATTTTGTACCGGCATTCATCTTAAAGTGTTAGTAACAATAGAAACAAGTAACACAAAGCGAGAACATCGTCAATGTAGTCAAAGTCAATTAAGTACACTTTATTAAGAATAACTCAAAACAGATCTTGATCAAATTTATATGGGAACAGATGATTACAACCAACTTTCAAACAAAGAAAGAATTATCAACATCGGTTATCTAATAAAACACGTTCCTAAGTAACATCGCTGAGCCCGCGGCCGGCGAGTTGTCTACTGCGCGGCGGCTATTTAATTTTTCGCTTGCGCGTAGTTTTTAAACTTTTAATATCTTCTAAACTAACTGTCAGAACGTTATAGTGTAAAAGGAAATTACAATCTACATTTAGTACTCGAGCTTACGTGTTTATTTGGATAAGGATTAATACTGGATACGAAAAAATTGCGTCGTAAATAGCGTATTATTTTTAATTGATTGTTCTAAAGATAAAAGTGGTTATTGTGAGATAACCATAGAAGATAGACATATGCCCTCGGTGACTTTTATTTAGTATTTTTAGTAATACCAAATAAAAGTCAGCGACGTAATGTAATCTACAATTCTTTCATACATCATTTTTATGTACATCCTATAGCTTAGCCTACGTAAGCCAAGAAAGAAAACTCAACGTCAATATTACGCATTATTAAGGATAACTCAAAAACGACTGGTCAGATTTTGTTAAAAAAAAGTAGGACCACTTGGCAAACACTAGCTGATGAATAAAAAAAGAGTCTGAGAATCTGAGTAATCGGTGTACATTAAAAAAGAGCAATCGAATAGACAACCTCCTCCTTTATGAAGTCGGTTAATGCTAATCATTTAGGAGTATTTATCATGGCTATTTAACTTTCAAGTGGTGTGCAAATATTAATATACTATTAAGAATTTAACAACAATATTATTACATTATATGATAAATAAAGTAATTTACTTTTTTAAAATTATTAAATTTAATTATTAATTACCTTATTAATTTTCTCTTTACATTTGACCAAAAACCGGAGTTGAAATTACTTTTCTATCTTTATATCAGATAATAATTCGGCAACTTAATGCTCGAAGCATGGTAACATTAAACTTGTGAGTAAACAAAATATAACCTATATTTAAAGTTATGATCCGACCGGTCCGGTGAGCCGTGGCCGCAGAACACAAACTTTTATTTTCTTTAGTCGTTTCTTTGTTTATCATTCAACACGAACTGGAATGAGCTTTTGTTAGCTTTTTCACGTTTTATTCATGAATTTGTCAACACGTCTACATAAGGCATAACTTTTTAAAATATTGAGAAGAGAGGTTTGAAGGAATTAATTAAATCCCTCCAAAATTTGTGAATTTCCTAACCTACAATTTATCTGTATAATCATTCTGGCTTGTAATATCAATAGGATTTGTGACATGTGCCTTTTGAGTTAGCGGTATCTTCCTCTCCCATCATACCATGAAGTAACACTCCTCGAAGCTTTATCTATACTTCCAGTATTACGACGTCGATTGGACTTCCACGAACACACAGATATATAGACGTTCTTATCAAACCAGCATTACATTCGACAAGTTGATCACGTATCAAAATGAAATACATGGCTACATTTTGCCCTTTAAATTAATACCTCATCTAGGTAACATAGCTTCATATTATTACTACGAATGATGTAGGTGATGTATATTTTCGTAGGTAGTTAAACCCCTGGCAGTGTTGTTAGGATACGCCCTTGGTAAAGGTCTATCGATTGGTGACATACTGTAGCCTGCGTCGAAGTGCGGATGTGAGAAGTGGGCGCGCAGGGGAAGAGGGGACTATGACCGTGGATAGTGCAAATATCTGCAGTAATCTCTACTTGTACATAGTTCCAAGATATAGATGCATGAAGATGTATGAATAATGCTTGTAATTCGTTTAAATTGATATAAAGATGCCGTCTGTGTCGAGAATGGCATTCTTCAGGTTCTGTACTGCCTACTGAAGGCAGCCATAGATTTTAAATGATTGATAGGGATATTCATATGGCCATGTGACCAGTCCATCTTAACTGGGTTTTTGGATTTCTGCAAGTAAAGATTCTATACCTATTATCATAAATCTGCGTACTGTTGCACAACAATAACTGAACTTGTAGTTTGAGCTCTTAAGAAAAAAATGCGTCTAATTCGTCCATAAATTTGATACAGCTTGCGATATTTTTATACTTGTACGCAAAAACGTTTACACTACTTGGATATAAGAGGAGATTGGAGAGAGGAGAGATTTGGAGATATAAGCGATTGTCAAGATAACCACCCTTCTATCTATCACCGTACAGACGTAATAAATGTCAAGTTAATACGTTATGATTATATATAATAAGACAAACACACTAAAAGACATGATTGAAACCAGATACAAATACGAGTGGAAGTACCTGGAAGGCGTTAGTATACTTAACAAAACTTATGCGCGGCCCAGGCATTACACGAATTCTGGACTCGAAGGACCAAAAGTCTTCTCGGAACTGAGGCGTTTATTTCGTTTCTTTACTTAGTATCGATGTTTGAGAATAAGCCAAGTTATATTTTAATTGTTTTATTTCCTTTGAATGTCTACTTAGAAAAATATGAATTTATGCAAAAAAAATAGACGCCATATTTTTAGCACCGGCCATTTATCTTTCTATCTGTTACTGTGTTGTCTTAGATTCAAGCTAAAGAACATTTGTTAAATATTTATGTGCATTTGAGTCAGATCGATTTCATGTGTGTTTGGTGACACCACACTCTGTCATACTTAACGTAACGTAAACAAAAAGAGAATTACGAATTATCTCTCAAATATTAGTTTACCTTCCTACAGCCCATAACACTTATATCTTCAGCCGAAGACCTCGGTAAACTATTTAAAAACATTAAAAAGACCGAAAACAAGTCAGCACTTTGAAAAAAGTGGAACATTTATTCACTGTCATTCATTTATCAAAAATAAACAAACCTCAAGTGTCGGACCGTGATTGTGGAATATTCGTGACATTAGTCGTGCCTTGTCCACAACTTAGTTACGTCATCCACATACTGACCTGTGATACCAGTAATAAAAAATTAAATTGCATTTATAGAGCAAGCGCGTCATCTAATGATTGGCGACTCGGTCAATAAATGTTCGCAATAACTGCAAGAGTTACAAGTGAGTTGATAGTCTTTGCATAGAAAAGAGCACTCTCATATATAATGAAAAAGTTTCCCAATACTATATACTACTACTACTATAGGTATTCTACCCGATGTAATAAACTGAACTGAGACTCCCGAGGGAGCCCTTAGTGAGTCTTAAAGGTTGAGGCTAAGCGCCCTCTGTGCTCGAAAACCTAAGTCCAGAAACTCTAAACTAAATACTAGAGTTAGTTGTTCATGTGGGTTTAATTGAGAATCCATGTTCCTCATGATTGCATAATATTTTATATTTATACAAGATAGTACGGAAACTTCCAGCGAGGCACGCCTTAACTAGGTCTGATTGAAAATAGGTCACTGATGTATGCGTTGATGCGCCTATACAAATATTGTCGGTGAAATGATAATATAAATATTTATATTTACATGTTGTAACGTCCGTCTGTCGGGTCGTCGCGGATGATCGCACTGTATTTTTTGGTCTCAAATACAGAAGAGTTACATCACTGTTTTTAACCGACTTCAAAAAGGAGGAGGTTATTAATTCGACTCTGTTTTTTTGTGTATAGATCTAGAAGCAGTTTATGTCTCCTAATGTGACTGAGAGCTTCATGTTTTTCTTAACCCAACCGTCCTATTTCCTAAATAAAGACAACGGATCAGTCAAGATCAAAATTTTAGTCGTTGCGTATACGGGCGGCGAGTTATTAAGCAACATGTCAACTGTTCTTTTACTTCCCAAAAATCGCAGACTAGTTTGAAAAATGAGCTGTAGCTGAGTACTCACTACATATATTCATTTACACAATCGTAAGTCTCTCTTCTTTCTTTAATATGATTCCAAGTCAGACTTGCCTTGTTTTATCTCTTTAGTAACATTGGCTACATGAAGATTACCAGGAATTGGGTCACTCGCCACAAAGAACACGCTCCGAGTTGATCAGCTTTAGTGGGGGAAATTAAAGCTCGGATTTCTAGCCCGCTCACCATCGATTTAACGCGAATCTACTTTAATTAAATCGAGCTTTGAGCTTCTCTTGAATGTTAAGCTTAGTGGTGAACTTTGGTCGAAATAAATTTCATAATAATTGTGTGTTGATTGTTCTAACACATTGTTACAATAGTTGAGTGATGGTGTGGTCTTTAGCACTGATCTACAGATTCAAAGTTCAACAACAATGGTCAGCATGAATCGTTGCACTGAAAATAGATCTATTCTATATCAATAGCAGTGTACACATCTGCAGACACTAAAAAGACGAGACCTTAAACGCGGAAGACCGAATCTCTCTGTTATCGTTGCAGCGTAAATATATACATTTTCCATTGTGAAATTGCGAAGGTTACATCGGCGGTATCGATTCCTTGCGAGCTGACCGCTTCTCCTTGAACATCCGAGCTGTGCCTTATCCAGGTCAGGGCTGGCACTAAGCAAACGCTAAACGAATACTTGTTTATGTCAAATCAGACAAAAATGTCACATCTATTAACTCAGTAGGGTAGATTGATAAATCGATTTTACGGGGCTTCTATCGCCCTGTATTAATCGGGAGACCACAGTAAAAGATCGTTCACCTGATAGAAAGTTAAAAGCTTTACTATGTTCAATAGTACTTTTTTTTTTTTTTTTTTATACGATAAGGGGGCAAACGCGCAGCGGGAACGCCAAAGCGATCAGCCCCGCCCATGGACATCTGCAACCCCCGAGGATCTGCAGATGCGTTGCCGGCCTTTGAGGGAAAGGTAT
>DWTW01002877.1:0-10532 GCA_018246275.1 Papilio slateri
CTTGGGAAGCGGCAATATCCATAAGCAACGCGGTCGCGAAACATGCACAACATGGTCGTGGGTGCGAATCCGCCATACGACTATTGTCTGTTTAAGATTGGTTTGGACATGGTTAAAAAAAATATAAGTAAATTATTTAGATAATTTACTAATATTTCATATATATGTCCGAGGAGCTTTGGCGTCAGGCAGGCGGCCATCCGTAAAAAAACTATAGTCAAAACCTATTACAGTATGGACTTCGGTCGTACTGGTCGGTGGGAGAAGGGTAGGAAGAAAAAAAAATGATCTTAACATGTAGTAGGTACTTGAACTGTGAAGTGTGAAGATATCTACAAAATCTATTTTGTGTTTGCCAAGGAAGAATATCTCATTTTCTGAATTCTCATATAGAAAATATATCAAACATTTCCTTTAATTCTAACTTTTTCTAAAAAGTTAGAAAAATTCTACTTTGAATTTTTGCATCGTAACAACCAAAAGCGAACTCGGTTATGAGGTTAGTATTGAATTGAATTTAATTACGGGTGGTTAAAATACCACATACATTTATGCTGAGAGCATATCAAACTTTCATGTAACAATAATTAAAATTTCTCACGAAATTTTGCATGGTATGTTTCTTGATAATTTCATTTCATTTCGCACGTTTAAAACGTGCTGACTTTATTTGTCCGCAGCAGAGTACAAGCAATTTTTGAATCAGAAAGATTAAGCAATTAGTTGGTACTTAATGCAAAATTCTGTGCATTTCGGAATGACGGTTGACACGTGACTTTGAGTCTAGTCTAGTTCTTTGACCTCAGAAATCATATATTTTTTTCTTAATAATAAACACAATAATGAATGAGATCTATGTCATTGTCTCTTTAGAGGTTGTTCTCACGTTTTCAGTACTGTGAATAAGTAATGCTTACTAGTCCAGTTGCGTATGCTAAAAACATTTAAGTTTTATTGCCAATGTCAACAATTAGAGTTGGCAAAACGAATTACATCTATCACTAAGCAAATCCTCTGCTCATTTTTGTACCTACCGATACAAAAAATTCTTATATACCTAGTTCATTTAGGTCGTCACCCGTTTGTAGTAATACGTAGTTAAATCTAGTCTCATTCTAACTTATAGCAAAGTCGGTATAAAATAAAAGCATTCTAGAAGCATGTGTTCATGAAAGTGCAATGGATGAAATGATAGACCCAATATCAATTTAAAAATGGAACTAAGCTAAGTGATTAATTAATGAACATTGTAGATGTGATTGGCGCAAAGATACATTCTTGATATTTTCGCCAAATTGGCGCTTTATCCCTGACATCCCAAAATATGGCGATCATTCCTTGATGATTGGTACTCGATTCGCAAGAACTACGAAATAAATCCATATGCCGTATACTATGGGAACTAGTTGTTTTTAGACTTGAAAAGAACCGTAAAAACTGCACTAACAAACTCTTTTTAACTTGAATCCCACAATACAATTGTTCGTTCGTAAGCCTCGAACAATAACCTGTTGGAGAGCGTTGTCAGATTTTTTCCTCCAATATCTTCCTTCGTTCGTATTCAAAAAGCCTAATGGAATTTCGCATTACGCAATTCGTGGTATTGTAGGGCGCGGAATGTGGATAAAATCAACGGCGCACTAAATCACACATACCCGCCGCTCGATGCGATATACAGAGACTGTTTATGTTTCGTATTTTCGTGAAAGGACAAAGCGTCCGTGGCGCATTTTATTTTCGTAACAAATTAGACGGCGTTTGAAGTTCTTTGGTGCATGTGGGCTCACTTTCACTTGCGCACGCACGTTTGCGCCGCGCAGGTAGAGTCGGGATGCGAACATAAATCGGCGGCGGTGCGCGGTGTCGACACCCACGAGCGCCGGCGTCCACCGCCGAGCCGCGGGCTCTTAGCATATCTGAATCTGTGCACACGCGGCGGCTCACCACCGCTTCCCGATATGGACAAAAATTGAAACACGGAAAGTACATATCTGAGTAGGTTCCAGCCTACACATAACGTTTCGTGCTTTCTTTATGTTCTTCCTTTGTATGGGAAATAAAATAAGATCTTGATGGTAATTTAAATTCCTTTCGCGTCCGGTCTTAACAAACAATTCGATAAGCGAACGGACTTTAATTTAATTGTTTATTTTTACGATAAATTCATGAAAGAAGCTTGTCAAGAAGATAAAAAAAAGATTTATATTATAGTTCGTGAATAAAAAAATAGGCCCTTGTGAAGGTAAAAAGGTTATTGTTAAGTATATAAAACAAGAGATATTTTGATACAGACTTCTTTGTGCGAGTCAGCTGGTATTCAATAAACAGACCTTAAATTTGTAACTCGGACGCGCAACTCTTAGACGGCCACCGAAACGGTATTAACAACCTCTCCAATACAATAAATATAAGCAAAACATAAAGACGTTATATAAAACGTAAATATAAAGCGTCTATGTTTCTAAGTTGGTTCGTTTTAATCAGTGATAGATATAGAAAACGATCATATTTCTGTTAGCTGAGTTGCATCTCGAGTGAGGAGAATGGTTACTGGGTAGTACAATTTATGATTTTTGCGCATCGTTTACCTGCAGACGTATCACGTAATCCCACGGTCTCGGCGCCTCAACAGGTGTGCACCTGAGAGTGAACGAGTTTTTTTCATCGAGCACCGACGTACAATCGAACAACATGCCCGCTTCTATTGACGAGCCATGCTCCGGATCATTCATCCTTGGACATGGAATGCTTTTATGTTTGTTGATGAAACTCGTCCCCGTTTTTTTTGCTCTCTTTCGAATATTTGAGTCGTCAATAAAAAGCAAACATAGTTAACCTAAATATAGTAGGTGATAATTATGTTAGTCCTAGTCGTAGAGCTGCGAAGTTGAAGCATATATAACAAAAATGGGCGGATGAAAGGAGATAGTTACCTATTTCAAGCCGCCCCCCATGACCTTATTCATAGACAATCGCTATTCCTTCTTTTCCCGTTAATTCATCGTCCTCGTCGCTTTCTTCACGTACCCTCTCTTCTTTGTTACGTAACGGTTATTCTCTGATCGTAGGCAATCAATTTACTCATGCGGCTCTGGGCAAAAGCAGTGTTGTGCAAATTTTTATACCTAGTCTCTATGTGAGCTCGTATTAGTAGCCTTTTATGGATTGAAAGGAATTGAAGCTCAGGAAATGAAAACCACACAGTGCCTAGACCGCGATGGGCTGCAAAAAATAATTTGTTGTATCATTTGTGAACTACATCTTCATCCACTAAAAGAGGAAACAAATTAATGTCAGGTACACGAATATAATTATCTTCTTTGCATTCGCATAGTAACAAGGTAACGGCACTATACACATACATTTGTAATAGGAGACACGAACTGTTACATCAACTGTTCATCTATTGTTTTGATGTTATTATATCATGCTTCGGCCGTTAATATTTAACTCGAGTCAGCACACGTGACCGCTCGCCCTGTGCAAGTCGAGAACTGTCGCAATCACGTGTTGGAGCAATTTCACAGTAATGCATTACAATAGTTTAAATTGAAGCCAATGAACTGACGAAAATAATGGATTTTTTTTACGAATTAGCGATATCGTCAGGTTTCGTCTTCCACATCGACCGTTATTTCAGTCGTTACTTCCTTCTTAATCACCTTTCACGTAATCCATCCATCTTTTCTTAGGCCTACCCTACCGACATATACTTCCACAATGTTAACTTTCTGAAGTTTTAAATGTAAATTAAATTAATTAAGCTCCGTAATAATTGTAACAATACACTATTTTCACGTCATAATTAATCCATTATGACCTCCTGTAGCCTAATAAATAGAAGCCTAGATAAGAAAGTTGTTATTAGAATCGTATTCTTCCCCGAAGTATCGTAGGTAATATGATGATGAAATGAATTATGATAATCATACAGTCAGTCGGTTTTTTTAAATAACTCTGTTGTAGTCATTTTTTTATGAGTATGGTAATAGATATCAAACGAGCAATCGTTTCACCAAATTTAATGTGCCCATCGAAAGTTGTACATGCATGACCGACAGTGTAATGCCTATGTACGGAACATGGGTACATTTAAAAAGAACAATGATACAACACTCACTGAGTGCAATCTAAATCTAGTTACTGCTAAATACTTTCCGCTGGTATTCTCTAAGATTTGAGGAGGAGTGTAAAACTTCTGATGGCATTAATTCATTGCAATTTAATGATTCGACAAAAGTTCCCTATTACACAATGTCGAGTTTTCAAAGTGTCTCATAGCATATGGAAGCCATCATTTTCTCTGGCGTATATTTTATGAGGTTATTGAGTCATCGCGGCAATCTTGCATTAACCTTGAAAGTTTTGGACGAGATATGTGTTCGTTATATTTATTCCCAACTATTTACATTTACACAAGGATCTGCGTTATATCTTGAACAAACAAACCGACAAGTCGTACTATTAGCTTTATACCATTTTATCGATAAATTTGTTTTTGATTTACACTATCCGTAAAGATAAACCTATCCATAACCTTGATCTGAAACGAACACATATTGAAAACGTAAGTAAAAACGTCTTAACACGATACCACTGACTTCGTTGTGTGTAACATTTTGGGTGTCCGATCACTTTCCCACAGAACTTTTATTCATAAAACGACCAGGTGCTTGGGTAATAAGTCGTTTTTACGTAACTTTGTACCTGAATTTCTTCACATTTGTTATTATAGAGTGATGGAATACAATTAGATATGGAATCGAAAATCTTACCACTTCTATAATAACAGATTTCAATTGACTAGATGAACTCAAATGTCCTGCTGCTCATTGAGATTGTTCCAATCGAAGTTACTACATCATATTTTGATAGTAAAGTCGACGCCCAGTGCCTGCAGTATTGTTTCCCTCATGTTAATGAAAAAACTATTTACATGCCGTTTAAAATTGCTCAAATGTGTTTGAGGGATGATTGTGATTATCATTGATTCACAGATCTAATGCAAATAAATGAATGAGACGTGTACACTTATTAAGTAGTGAAGGCAAGTGTGTAAGTTGATTTAGTCCCGCATTGTGGTGCCGACGTCGGGCGGTAGGGGCCGCGCGCGCGCTCGGCGGCGCACCGCTATCGACGCCCGATCGCATCGTGTTAATTACTTTCATTAGGGGCAATTGTCCTGTTCAATCACACTGATCACTCAGTTTGCCGCCGGTCAATATTTCCAATACTTTGCGTCGACATTCTCGAACGTGCTTAGTGGAGTATTATCGTTCGAACTAGTTTAAGAGGAATGTTTTCTATGTAATTCAATCAAATTATTAATAAAACATATAGTTTTTTAATGTACACATACGATATATAGGTTATAAATTTATAATCTCTGAAGAATAATTATTATATGCAGATGTAAACTTGGATTTATAAATGTTTACTAGTTAGAGTTAAAACAAAGTTAGAATTAAATATATGTAGTAGATAAAAAGTAGAGTATTTTGTTTTATTTTTAAACCAGATTTATATCTTTCAAAGAAGCATCATCTTGTTTTATAAAAGCAGATTTTCTAAGTAAAAAAAAGACTGGCTTGTTTACTATTATTACTTGACATTTGCATTAAGTAATTTCACTATTCCGATCTTTCCCACACTTTCAAATGCACAACAATCAGAAAATGATGGATCATCGACCAAATCTCTTAATCGCATGGCGTATTGAACATCCCTTCTTATTAACTTTATTATTATTTCACAAACATATTTATACTACAAAAGTCAAGTCAAGTCATATTTGTATCGCGTTGGAAAAAGTCTAGTGTTACGACATTTGGGAAGAAGTGTGGTCCTTTCAGATAGAACTTGTCAAGACGGCGACGGAAATAGTTGAATGCGAAGAGCAGAAGACCGCTAATTTAGGAAAGCCTGTCAGCAGCACTAGACCGACAGGCTGATGGTTGTGATGATGGAGTATTGTGATTGTGATATAAAGTAGGTACATTATATACAAAATATTAGCAAAATACTGATTTAAAAAAATGGTTAAAAAGGAATGGGTCTTATTAAAATATTGTCTTCTTTTAGCATTGAAATACAATGTAATAAAATTTAAAAAATAAAATGATTGGATTGTAAAATTTATGAACTAGAATAAAATTGGTCATAATATAAAGTGTGGCAATTAAACGGCGCTGGTGAAACGGAACGAAGGCGAGGAGTGGCGCAGGTAGACCATAAAGTACGTATCGCCAGTGGTCATTAACATATCATTTCGCTGCGCAGGCGCATTGCACTAATCGAATGGCCGCGAGCCGCGCGGCACGTGCGCCGCCGCCGCCGCTTCTTGCCTCGCCCGCCTACATAGAACCCATTTAATTATAAGGCTATAGTTCAATGATAACAATACCTTTTGATTTAGAAAAATATTGATTTAAATTTTGTACATTGGAATTTGAGTGGAAAGAGGGCGTTGGTATTGCCACGAGGCCTATGTTTAAACTAAATTTTTTGTCGAATTCATATTTGAGCTCATTTTAATATAAAATAAAACTGCTACAATTAATATTCAACGTGGTTAATACTTGTTATGATTACGAAACCGTCTGTAGAAATATATTAATTGTTTTTTCAAAGCACACCTACCTATAAAGGTGAAATCGACAAGTCTTATTTTTAACTATATGCATGAAACACACGACCTTATATTATTATTTTGTATGGCGTGGAAGAATATGTATCTAATTCAATTCTTGGTTATTTCATAACGAATATCTAGTGAGGTGGGACAGATGGTGCACCGTTATATCAAAAACAATAACCGCTAATAGTGTCCAGACATGGTCAGGCACAAATCCGGCAAGTACAACAAGAACCAATCTATTCGCTTATTCAACTTATTCATCTGGCGAAATACATTACTGCTTCAATGGAATATCGTTAAAAAATCGTCTCTCAATTTATTCACAACTGTTCGTGCAAACTTCGTTCCTCCTTAGAATTAATTTATGTTGTGTCACCTTATTAGCTGTATTAATTTTATGTTTATTGCTGGACGCGTCGCACTCGGGTCGGTCCCTTTCAGTGAAGCACCTTGAGTTATGAGACATTTGCGTTTTGTTGTATAAGTCAGGACATATAATTATATACTCTTTGGAGCTTCTGTCATTTCAACTAGTTGTTTCCTGAATTTTTTATTAGTTATCTTGCAATTCGGAGCAGAGACAAATCCGACAAAAATCTAAGATCAAAAAATCTGTGCAGCCGAATTTGGTATAAATGGTGTAACACGACTTTGTTTCTTACATTAAATAATTAAAATTAAAAGAAAGGTTCGATCAAGGATAGATCGGTACTTTCAGAGTTTATCATTACACACATTGATAGTTAAGATAATGAAAAAACTTAGTACTCCAGAAAACTTAATCTTATTCAACAGGTGGAAACGAGTATAATTCTTATGCACTTGCCTGAATCAATTTTATATTACGTTCATAACATTATATTACTTCATACTATCTAGAAAAAAAAGATCATCAATGCATATGCAATTGATTATATCCTCACTAGCATATGTTCGTTCACATTTATTATATCGTTAAAGTAATATATCGTTTAAGTTATATTTACTTGCACTCCTTTAGATGTAAGTAAGACACGTGCAATAAGTTTGGGATATTGTGTTAAGACACATAGCGTAACATTTACAGCCTACCCCGATATTTCGTTGTTTCAGAGTCGAAACCTACAGAGGCTGCATCGCAGCACCTACCTAGTTGTTGCGCCGCGAATGCTTATCTAATGGCTAGGTTTCGAAGTCATCCATTTAGACCGAGCTCAGGTTGTCCTAAGTTGGGCAGTATAGACAAACACCAGATATTGCTTGTAGCAAGGTACGTAAAATCGGCATTTTTAGATTATTTTTAGCTATTAAAGTTGTAAGTTCGAAAGCCTCAGTTTCATAAATAAAAAAAACAATCGTATTTATTACTTTACTCTTTTCTTTTAATTTATTTTATTAACGAGGGTTTGATCATGTAATGATCATACCACCCTCATAAAGTTCTTACAAAATTAAATTATCTTCTAGATAATGAGCTCTTTACAATTTTGTACAACATTCTAGCTTGTTACGATAGAGGGATACTTTACGCTTACTACTCGCAATGAAATAAAAAATCATTATGACTTTGAATCACGGTTCAAGGTCGCCGGCTACGGTTGTCAACTACCCGACCACACTGTCGCTATGCCAGAACATAAGTTACAATTTCACTGTTGCTATGTGATTTGCTTTGTTTTTGACATGTAGCTCTATATGATATTTGATTTTAATCATTTCCAACTATATGAAAACAATTTATCTAAGTTTATTGAAACATGTATTGTATTTATGCATACAGTGATGACTGGAACAAAATATATAAAGCACAAAATAATTTTAATATACAACACAGCTAAATAATCTCTAATTTATCTTTGTACTATAGAAGTTATGTTAGTTCTATTCGTTACATCTAAAAACGTATGACTCAATCCTTGATAAAATTTTGGTCATCTGGAATTTAAAACATTGTATTTCAATTAGGTCAAAGATAACCATCGCGGTGTTTGTTACGGACCACGAGTTTTATGTAAGTCATGAACTCGCATGTTTATTAGAAATAGTAAATTGTAGTATTATTACAAGATGATTTTTTTTATTGTTATAACAACTTTAAAACGAATAATAATTATTTTTTTAAGTAAAACACGTATGATATCATGCTAACTTTGATTATCATTGTGTTATCATCATATTTCAATATAGTACGGTGTCTTAAAACCAGAATTATTATTTCTCACGAACAGAGGGCCAAGAGGGGAAGGCCGAAGTAATAATACAATAATTTCAAAACATCGCACAACGCTCCAGTGGCGCAATTGGTTAGCGCACGGTACTTATAAGACAGTGTTCGTGAGCAATGCCGGGGTTGTGAGTTCGAGCCTCACCTGGAGCATATCTTTTTGTACGTTTTAAGTTGATCTTATGCCCACATCGCCGTATTTATTACAATAACATTCATTGTAATTAAGCTTGTTATCGGAAAGAATTCTGAAAAAATCATTAGTATTGCATCATTTTAACTAGTTCTTGTAGGTTCAGTATATATAGTATATCCTAGTATATCCTGCGTATATTATTTTAGTTTTTATTTTACTTTTTATAATACCTTAACTGAAATAATTGCAAGTATCCGACTTATTCTCAAGGCACACTGTTCCCAGTCAACCAATTACGTGAAAAACAGATGGACTGGTAAGTATCCTAATTTCTAAGTAGCCTTAAAAAGTATTACGAAATAGTGGTAATTAACCATTTTTTTATTACATTTCCTACTTATAAGAACACATTTATAGCCAGTCTATAAATTATACCCCAGCATAGAATTGATATTTAAAGACCCAATTATTCCTTCAAAAAGTTTAAGAATAACAATAAGCGTTTTATTCATCTTAAATTACATTACATCATAAACCACACAATCAATAAACATAAACAGTTCAACTAAATATTTGTTAAATTTAATACAACTAATTGTCGGTAGTCCGATTACAATCACCTTCCGTGCTAGTCAATGGACGATCAATGGACAAGAAGTACATAATTATTATGTCAGATTCCGTCTTCCATATGTGAAATGTTTTTTATTGTTTTCGTCATAAAACCAAACTGATATATTGGAGCAGACAGAATGCTTTCCGAGTGTCACCCGGGTAAACCAGTGATCGTTTCGTATACCCTGAGACGCTGGAAAATACTGTCAGTTTAAATTATTTGCATAAGAACCGAACAAGTGATAAGTGGCCAAGCTGCATTCATACCCTTACACCTAAATTGCGGTTTTGCTGCTCCATTCTGACACATTCTTCACATGCCTTGAACGTGTTGTGTGGATAATTAAATTAAAATTATCTCGTTAATTTTAGTTTATTTTAAAAGAAGAATGGTACCTTAGTGGCTCAGCGGTTAGTTACCTAGCAAATACTCCACGAATCCCGGACGCAATTCTCGATACCAATGATCATGGTTACCAAAATTTACAAATGCTTACTGTCCGGTAACGATTTCATCTCTGTCTAGTCAAGAAGTAAAGAAGTTCTTTACGATTTTGGTAGGGTTATTTAAACAAACATAAATAAACATTTCTAATATACCAACACTTTATCGTTATGGATTGAGTTATATTCTCTGTGGGCCACATTTACAGAGCCACAAAAAACACATTCAGTCACATCCTTACGAGCGCTTGCTGCTTAAAAGTGCTTTTATAAATTCTTTACGTGATTGAGTTTTTTTTCTTAGATAGTTTTACATGAATATTGAACTATCCGACCCGACAAGCCGACCCCGAGTCGTGAGGAATGTAAATCGATGACCGTGCGCGAACAACCCCTTCACACAATTATCACCCCCGAATTTTTTAATCACTTTTGATCGTGAAGTTATTCGAAGCTTGTCCAGCCGAATATTTCCGATTATTTATTTGTGCGTAAAA
>DWTW01002878.1:0-10531 GCA_018246275.1 Papilio slateri
ATATATATATATATATAATGCTTTGTCCTGAATGACTGACTGATGGATCAACGCACAGCCGCTGATCGTAGAGACCTGCAACTCAAAGGATGTGTTCTTTGTATGACGTGGGCATCCAATAAGAAAGGATTTTCCAAAATTCTACCCCTAAAGGGGTGAAAACGGGAGCAAACTTTGTATGGGACAACGTGATTCCTTGGTCCAACCTACTTCAAATTTTGCTTAAACATTCTTTGACAGAATTGATGGAAGACGTGTTTTCTATTTTATTGAAAGTCATTACGATTTCTCATTTATCCGAAACAAACAAATTAAGTCTATATAATACCAATATTAATAATACCAAATATATATAACCAGAACCTTACCTTTTTACTATCATAGGCCCTTATGTATGGTTCATCCCCGGGATGCGGTGGGTCCTTGTACATCCCTCTGAGCTGTGGCGCAAGTAGTCTCGGTGACGGCAGGACATGCACCTTGCCGCGCAGCCGGTTCACTTGCGACACGATCAAACCCGAGCAAATCGCGACCAGCGCACCCGCGAGCGTGTACCACATATATGACACGTGGAGTACCGGGTTTACTTGACTACTAAAAGAATTTAGTTAATTAAGTTACAATAATGTACTTGACAAACTAATTTTCTGCATAAACACTTAAAGAATTCTACTGTCTGATAACAAACTAAGGATATTGGTAATATGTACATCTTTAACAGGCTAATAAACCATCAGTACACTTATATTTCATTTTTATATGTTAAATAAATAAAATAAATACGCGCTCACGCCCTGGCACACCGGATCGAACCAAATAGAAATCCGTAATCTCTGACTACCCCTCTTGGTAACAGGCGGGAGCGCATATTTATGGTTATGGTTATGGTTAGTGTATAAGGCCTTAAGTACACCGACGCGTTTATTATCTCATTACAAATAATTTACTTTGATATTTACGAAAATAATATTGCTACGTCGATGTTAATTTTTATTTGTTGGATTTATTTTATGTAACGAACGGTTTTCGATGCGGCTTCGGTGCGTGACACTTACTTCAATACGATAAGTGAGCGATATTCATCAACGACATACGACAAATCTGTAGTAATACGCCAAAAATACGCCACTTCATAGGTTTGAGCTGCCAAAATTATCATCCTAAATTTGACAGAGTATAATCTGATTGATATAAGTTCTACTGAGACGTCCCCTACCGACACTGCCACTCACTTTTGCAACTTTCCACTAAATTTGTTTCCTTACTCTCTCTTTATTCATCCTTTCAACATGTCCATTTTATGTGTAATATTTATAAGTAACTGTTAATGTAATAAATAAATATTCAATATTTATATTATTATTATTACACGTAATATAAAAATAATATAACTACTTACATTACAGGTGACTCTATTGTAGGATCGGGAATGGTAAAGTTGTACTGACAGCCATCAGTGGTGAGATGTTTGTGAGGATGGACGATTTGACCGCTGGCTATAGCCAGTTGTGCAGACAAACACCACCACGACATTGTGACAAGTCCACACATGCCGCCTACTAAAGCTCCCTGAAATATTTCGATAAATTAATTTAGTTATTAAATAAAAGTAAATTATAAATTAATTTAGATTATGAATATCTTATTACAGAAAACAAGACTATTTTAGCTACATAATGCGTAGCTTAATACGACTTCGTGTAGTTTATTAATAATGCTTATTACCAAATACAACTTATTGCAATTACTCAGGGACACAAGGGAAGAGATATTCAGAAGGAGAAAAACATCTTAGCTTAAAAATCTACGCCCGGAGTTCAATGAAATAATTTGTTCATTATATTTAGAGTAGGTTTCTCGAGGGTTTTATTCGCCAACCTCGTACGAAAAAGCAACCCAAAGAAAAAGAATTATCATTACAATTAATAATATTAAAATAGACAATTAAAATTGACAGTCTACATTATAAAAGGAAACTCAATCAAAATACTTTAAAACCAAAACAAATACCGTGGCATCTATCCATGGCATCAGAATTCCCATCGTGAATACTCCGAGCTGTGGTCCCATCGTCATGGCCTCTAAAGTCATTGTAAGTTGTAATATTGTTCCCATCTTCTCAACGATAAAAACTAAAGCTGAAAATACAAACAATTTTAATATTATCATATCATAAATTGAAGTTCATATAATATGTTAATCTTACCGTGAGTTCACGCTGCCGGAAACATAATACATGTTGTCATCTCAGTTGTTTTATAGAGAAAGAGAGAGACAAAAACATGTTTTATGAGATGTTTTCAGCAGGGTGAACTCACGGTTACTAAGCATAAATGTTCATCAATAATGTTTATTTTGTGTATCTCGTCTTTGAAGTGTCTACGATGTGAAAGAGGCTTCATTTTAACCATCGTTTAATTTTTAATTGCTTACGTTTTTTTTTATTAAAGATGCTTTCAACGCTTTAATAGCAACCCGACTGCTAATTAAAAAAAATATATATCGGTTTCGATTTAAATCTCATAATATACGTGTTTACATTAATAATTTTAGCATATTATGTCTGCAAATAAACGAAATTTAGAAATAGCGGAATAGAAAAGAAAAGTATGCTTACCAAGACAAACACATCCTAAAAGTATAACTACCCCTTTCAACAGCCAATTGGTTTGTTTTTCAGAGAGCTGCCTCTTAAAGAATGGCTTATAGTAATCTTCCAATACAACTGCCGACATGGAGTTCAAGCTTGTCGATAATGAGCTAAAATCCGTGAGCAAAAAAATGTATTTATTTTCTTTTTTAGTAAAGAGAATCCACAATTTGTACAAAAAAAATTTACATCTAAACAAAAGTTTTATTACAATGTTTAAAAGATTTTTTCTCCTAGTTCTTACTGCCTTAATATATATACGTGTTTATATGTAAAAACTTTGCATTTTTTTTTGTTAAATTACATATAATTATTTGCCTTGGAGGCATCTAGGAGACATCTACAGTTACACTGAGATTGTAGTGGCAGGATTCAAAATTCGCTTAGCATAAGTCTCTTTATGAGTAACTTTGAAGGCATCCTCGGAAACCCGTTACTTTACATAAGTTACTGTATTTAGCGGCGACCACTTCTTAGAGTAACTGCCTCAAGGCCTCAAGGAGAGAGGACCTCGGCTTGGACTGCGGGTTTAGCATTAAGATTCGAAGATACCGGAGAGGTTCGAACCATGGCTTGAGCGATAGCTATATTCGGAATACTTTTCGAATGCCGTAAAATCCATAATTGCTTTAAGTAAAGATGTAATATTTTCAAATAAATAATACTGATGTTACCTTAAGGCTGCGCTAAATATCCCGGCTACGAACACGCCGGGTAGACCTGGTATATCACCCAGGACATCCATAACAAGCAACGGTAACAGCTGATCCTTTGCTTTCGCTAACTAAACAAAAGAATATTTTTTTTTATTTAAACAAACACTAAGTATGTTGATGTCATTCCATCGTGCTAATGGTAAATCGATTGAAAAAAAAACATGAAAAATCCACCTAAAAAGTCATTCAGTCAGACTTTTTAAATTAAGCTGAAAATATTGTATATTTACCTTAGTCTGCAATGGATCACAATCATGGAACCGAGCGTAAATAAGGAGTCCACAGTAGAGGCAGAAACAGTAAAGAACGGATATGCCAATACAAAACAAAAACACTGACCTGAAATTAAGAATCGCTTGTTAACATAAACTCTCAGTTTTATTAATAGTATGTCCTTGCAGAAAGATCGTTTAGGTGGGGTGGGGTATGTGTGTTTAATCAACATTTCTAGCAAAGAAAATCATCCCCAGAAAATCCAAGCTTAGAAAAGTCAAGGGCCGACATTGTCTTTTTAAATATTACGTAATTACTTAAATGTTAACTTGACTGACCGATCTTTGCTTTGCTTGAAGATATATTTAAATTCCGAATAATAAACAACGTGACAATAATTTTAGTGACCAATAAGAATTTGTATTGTTGCCAAAAGATCATCCATGGGCCAAGAGAAAGCGCTCTAAAAATTGTTTTTATATATGTACATAAATTTAAAAATAAAAATCTATCTTAATATAAAATTTTATACAAATCGGTAAAGCCGTTTCCGAAATAGTTAAAACATAGCTTTATATAGCCTATATATAAATTATCTACATACTTAATTCCTGTAGAAATAACTTACCATTTTGCACCGCGTAGTGTGGGAAGAGCTAAATAACGTTGCACCATTGTCTGGTTTACAGCATTTGCTTGTAGCCAATAAACAAAGCCCCCGATCACCAAACTCCAAATCGTGTGGCGCGCCGTAGGATTGGGATCCCAACTGTAAGTGAAAAAACCCGACCATCGCATTTTTTAACTTAAATTATAGGGAGATAACTATTAGAAGCCGCTTTTCACCAAAATTTGATCCTACGCGTATCAATGGGAAAGTCTAAATAAAAGAGATATCTATAGTTTCAACGGTTTTAGTTTTCCGTACAACTCTATTTAACCTCTTAGTATTTAAATTTCCAAATATCCTCTCTTACTGCACGCCTATCTCATAAAAGGAAACTTTGTTTACGTTCTAAGGTTCAAAAGTTCAGTGTGTTGATAGTTAAGTCAGTCACTTTCTTTTTTGTATAAATATATAGATAAAAAGTATACTTTAAGTAGCATACTTAGGATATTCGATCCGTTGGCTATCCAAATTTCGCTGCAACACGACGCCGACGCCACCGACGTCTAACGTGCCTTTAATCGCAACCAACGCCATGGCTCCAAACATTGCAGTTATTTGTATCACATCGGTCCATACCACCGCTTGTAGACCACCCTGTATATTGATTAAATTTGTTTGAATGAGATTTATATGGCCTTATAATTTTATATATTCTACAATGTCTCCGTAAATTTCCGAAAATCCTATACTTACAGCACTCGTATAAAATATGCAAACCAGACAAACTATAGGAGTTATAACATGAACGTCGACACCCGTCACTGTAATATAAAAGGGTTCATATTAGCGTTGAATGATATCGCAATGTAACGGTTAATGATTAACTCAATAAATACGTATTATAAAAATACATAAAAGTTTCAGGACTTTGTCAAATTACTATGTATATCTAGATACAGTCATTATTTACTAAAACAAATGAATCTATATTAGTATATAATAAAGAGATTTGATTGTTTGTTTGTTCCCGATTAATTTAAAATCTCTGAACCGATTACAAAAATTCTTTCACCAATAAAAGGCTCCTCTATCAGCGAGTAGCCAAGGCTTCTTTTATTTGTCTTTCTATCTACTCTAGCGAAGCCGGGGGTTGCTAGTTTTTAAAAAGATGTTAAAACCAATGCCTTGGCGTAGACTCAATCCAAGCAAAACTAATGGGAATTACATTTTAGAGATCTAAATATACACCAACAACCTAATCAATTAAATTTCTAATTGCCATACACAACTTACGCGATACAAAAAATAAAATTGAAGAAAATATACCTTGGTTAAAAGCCAAAGCAGGAACATAAATAACAATCGGCAACCAGCCTACCTGAAATAAAAAAAATATTTCGCAAGAGTAGAAAAGTAAATAAAGTAAAGTAAATGAGTAAAGTTACAAAAAAAAATCTTACCAATGTAAAAGCGAAAAGTATGGAACCAAACAGTCGAACTCTGTTATCAAATCTCAACGACAAATACTGAAAATATTAAATTAATAATTATGAATTCCTAAGAACAAGGAAGGCGTAAAACGATCTAAATTACGCATTCAGTTATACCTCCTAATAAACTTACTTCATAATTAGACGTAATTTTAAGTTCATGAAAAACAGGTAAGTAGACTTGAGTCATGACAATCGACATCAGAAATATACCGCCCATTATGAACGCATACTGTGTCCCGTGCATGTACACTTCAGTCGGGGAACCGAGCAGGGTGATGCCTGAAACAAAGCTGCAAACAACACCTAAAATTACAAAAGAACAGATATTGATACAGTAGAAAAACTTTTTAAATGATTGTAGGGGACTGAACCTGGCTAAAATAACGAGAAACAAAAGAAAGAGAAATCCCATCTTTGCGGTAATCATGTAATCGCTTTTGATGTATTGATGCGATAAAGTAGAAATACCTTGTAGTATACCAGCGTGAATTAAAGGTATACTCCATCGCACTGGTGGAATTAAAGGTATTACTCCATCGCACTGTTCTACTTGTGTATCTGACTTCTATTTCTGGAGCTACGGATGTTGATATATGAAACTTCCTTAACATCATATTGTGTCCAATTCATTGTGTTGTTTCTTTCTTTATGATTTTAGTTAACATTAGCTAGTTGCAATCCATATAAATCCACAATGCTAAAGGATTTCCTAGTCCACAGTCAAGTAGGAAAGATAGCTCACGTAAGAACAAGGAAGGCAATAGGTTAGAGAATTCAATGTCTGTTCTTTATGACTACGAGGGGAGATGTATGGTAAAGTAAATTGCTACAATTCATTTGTGTCTTATTAAATTACACTGATATTCATCTTTATGCTATTCACGCAAATTTTTGCAGTACAGAATTTCCTTGTTGGAATTAATCGTCACGAGGATTATAACAATGCCGAGACGATTAAAGGTCCTTCGTAAAAGCGTTTTCCTTATAATACTATGCTTTTTTAAAGAGGTTGAAATAGCTCCTGTGGTATATTCGTGAGAATGGTGATCACTGAACGTTAAGGAAATTAACCCTAGTTTGATATCTATTTTATAAAACATGTGTCTCTGTGGTGTTAGTTTTGTCGTTTCTTTTTTATTCTTTTGTTAATTTTAATACAAATAAGACGAGCTTTGAAAAAATGTTATGATGGGATCATCTTAATGATGCTAATTATCTGCATACACGGTTTTTTATTATTTTTTTGAATAAGGATTAGCTTGAGTTTATCGATTAGTTCAGATAGTCGTTCGTCGTCGTTTCAGACGATATTCGTCCAATGCTGGACGGAAGTCTCTCCCATTGAAGTCTTGTCTCCATGTGATTGTCACTTAAGATTTGCAATTCTTCGGGCAATGATTTTGATTCTACTGCGGATCACATCATCTCAATACTCCGAGCTTTACCCTCTCCATTACCCTTTGAGTGATCTTGAGCCGTCTAATGGTGGTCGCAGTGAGCGGCAACGTCTCAGTACTGTAAGTCATCGGTGGCAACACACACTGGTCATAGACTTTTGTCTTGAGACATTGCGGGTTTAGTTTAGATAACACCATTAAAGCAGGTGTATTTGTTATAACAAATTGAACGATATTGCTTAATTCGAGATGTAAATGAAGTATCATATTGATTAGAATTTATCTAATTGGTACAAGTAGTCAAAAAGTTTTTACATGCATCACAGCTGTATTAGTTAGATCACACTAAAGATTGCAATAGACAACATTTGCTTAATTTTTATAGTTATGTTATAGATGCAACCGATATGGAGGGGACGATTGGGACGAAGTATTCATACTTCAAAAGGCTAACAATGTTATAATAATAAAAACTTGCACACTGATGATTCTCTTTGTTTTATCGCAGACGAGTTTCAGATCACGGTTACACTTATTCATTGGAAGACAAAGTAATGAAAACGATTACAGTATGAAATTATCAGTAGTTACTTAAACAACATCCACTTGGCTTGATATAGATCAACAAAAATTTACTATTGGGTATAGAACCAATATTTGTACTCAATTACAGAAGGTCGAAATATACCTACACTAACAAGACATTAACGAGCAAAAATGTAACTAAGATTGAGTCTTGTAGTTATCTTTTAAGTTCAACCGTCTAAATTGATCCAGGTTCACCTTAGCCTATTGGGACACAAATGTGACAGGAGGTGAACTTATCGTCATATCATTATATACCAATATAGGACGTGATTTGGGTAGTCATGATGAATTGCTGTGTAGCCAAGTCACAAAGGATCGTGTGAAGTTAAAAGTAACATAACTGATGGTGGTTAGTTCAACGTAACCAAAAGACACATAATTTGCCCGTGTCCGTCTCTCTCTCTCTCTCTCTGACTGCAACGGTTCTTAGCTTGTAGAGAAATGTAATTAGGCATTTAATGAGCTATTGCCCTTTACCAACTGAGACTGCGTCCCCACATCGCGATCGCTATAATAGAGGAGAAGCAACTCGCTACAGATGATTAGTAAATGCGTAGATATAATATGTAAATGCTCACCTTGCCACAAGAGACATTGATACAGGAATTACTTTCATTTTTCTTCCCCCCAGAAGATAATCATTTTGTGTGGACTGGTCCTTCACAAAACCCCAATATATACCCACAATAGCACTTATTGCCAGCATGAACACAAACACAACGTAGTCTGCCCAGGAGAACTTTTGCATTTGATAAGCCATCTCATTTACACCGCCCTGCGTTTCCTCCATTGTTCTGTTTCAACGAAATAGATTTCGTGCACATAACACAAATGGGTGCCCCTGTTCGAACAGAACGTTAAGCTACCGAGACGTAAAGCGCAATCTGTTACAATGAAACAATTACGATAACTCGCAATTTAAAAGAGGAAGTTGCGAGATCCCCCTCAATAGCTTCAGCAGGAGCGAATCAGGAACTGACTAACACTATAAAATGTATAGTCCGTCTCTTGAGCAAACTCTTTTATTTCAACACATGTAATTCTATATTAATTTATAAAATACCCATCATCAACTTCTGTTACCAGTATAACACTCTTTAAAATAAGTTTTAGATATATTTCTTTATATCTAAACAGTTTCAAAAAACTCACAGATTTTTGTTGATGATAATATAACCCTGATAAAGCTGGAAACTCTTCCAACTCACCGCTATCTTACAAGGTATCATATGTATCACGAGTTGTACATATTGATTTCCTCCGCTGGGTTTCAGTGCTCAGTTTGGTAGTGTAGCGTATGCGATTCTTGATTTTAGTTACAAAGTTATTGTTGTTTTTTCTTCTCTAGTTGCCTCAATAATAATATCATTTCACATTAAATCGCGTGGTCGCTAGCAAATTTGCTTTCAATCAATGGATGCCGTAGTTCACTTGGGGCAATAGCTATAATGGTCTCAAAAGAAAAACGTGAATTTGGTCCTAAGAGACACTGAAATGCTAAAGACAAATAGACCAATTCCGTATGGTAATGAAAGAAATAAAATATGCGCTCACATCCGTAACTCAGCGGTAGGGAGAGACAAAAAATTATCAAATATTTATTCGTACATTTTCGGTATTTCAATTCAGTCTGCTAATATGCCTGTTAAGAATTTAGTTATTCCATTTTTCAAATTAATTCGATCCTATAAAATTAACCATAACACGCTCTAACAGGCCGGAGGGCAGGACGTACAAACGTGATATCGTATGTACTTATTATATTATATTGACCATATAGAAGTCCACAAGTGTTCATCGCCACGTCTATGGATT
Organism: Papilio slateri; assembly: GCA_018246275.1. Taxonomy (NCBI): domain Eukaryota; kingdom Metazoa; phylum Arthropoda; class Insecta; order Lepidoptera; family Papilionidae; genus Papilio; species Papilio slateri. Next base: position 9,483 of record DWTW01002878.1, read on the forward strand.
AGTTACCTATCTATTAGGTACCTAGATCACAGATCCTAACTTTTAATGAAACTTCATATGTGTTAACTTGTAATTACTGATTTAAACGTCTTTTTCAATCTGAACAAGAGTAAGCTCTTGCGGAGGCAAGAACAGCTTATGTCGGACTCGCTTCGACTAAAAGCTCACAATGTTCTTCCCGTGTATGTTAGTTGGGCTACCGGAACGCTTTCACACACATCCGCGGCCCTGCCTGCGCCAGCCGCCAAGGCATCACCATCCCTGGGGAGGGTAAACCTGCCCACTTCTCCTCCAGAAAGGCGCGTCGGAGCACAAAGCGCGTTCCCCTACACGGCCCTTAGTCATGGGTAACAGATTCCCCTGAACCCGTCACCTGATGAACATGGGACCCAGAAAAGCGGGAGCTTTATCATATTAAGGGCGGGATTAAGTCCCGCTACCGACCACGAACTGGTGCAATGGGGTACAGTTACAGTAAGGGTGTTACTGATTTAAGCACCTAGTAATTAAAAAAATATTTTTGATTTACGGCCGGCAGCCAAATTAAAATTTTACAAGAGAGTTAAATACTTAATAAAAATAACAATTTGGAAAAGTAAACAGTGATTAGAAAGAAAATTACAAAAGTGACGTGGATAATTTATTGTGAACATATTTTTAAAACCTTTTTATTGTATAAATTAATGTTTTCTACATAAAAAGCTGCGATTTATTGGTGCACACACGTGGTTAAAAATTAATAAAAATCAATGAACACTGATTTGAAAATGTGTAAAAATTTGAATCTCAAGCCTTCTAGCGCTAAAACCGATCAAACCACTTTGGATATAGATGAGTGGAGGTAAATCTTTATATTTTGGTTTTGTATTTGTATTTGTACACGTTGTTCACTTCTGAAGACAATTATGTACAATAATTAAAACTTGTCGCCCCTTATTTCGCGACCATCCAAAAGGACCAAATATTAAACTGACAGGTAAGGGAACAAAAGGATTGTTTTAGCCATATTAGGCATTTTAGCCATATTTTATATACTTTGATTTTAACTC
>DWTW01002879.1:0-10530 GCA_018246275.1 Papilio slateri
TATACGAGCAGGAGTACGAGTACGAGTATACGGGAACGACAAAGTGATCATCGCCGCCCATGGATATCTGCAACACCAGAGGATCTGCAAATGCGTTGCCGGCCCTTTAAGGAAGAGTTACGCTGGCTTCGTGACGGACCCTAAATCGTATTGGTTTGGAAATACCACCGAGGACATACTGTTCCACAACGTGGCAGTGCGTGGTAAAAAATTCCGTGCAAACCGCACCGTCGAGGAATGCCAGCCATCGAGGTGGTGTGGATGGTACCTGGCGGTCTGTAAAATGCAGTTCTTGTAACATTCATTGTAATATCTCTAATCAGTTAAACAAAATCAGTATACGTTTATTTGTTTCTATGAATGGATTACTTAAACAAGATTAACAGATTTTTTTTTATAATTTTAAAATATTTTCAAAACAACCTACGCAGTTCTATTTACACGTTCTCATTAACAATTGCAACTGCGGTATTATATTATAATACCGTTTACTCTGTAATAAAAATAGATTTCAAAATTCAACATCTGCAATTCCTGGTCCTTTTCCTACGTGCGTTTCATACGCTCTTTCCATGAAAGACACTCAGTATCGTATTGTATTTATTGGGAACAACAGCTTTAGGCAGTTGTGCGAGGCAAGGAATTATGTAAAAACCCAGCATTGGTGGAATAACAACCATAAACTTATTTTTCCCTGCAAAACAACATTTAAAATTATATGTGATATTATAGACTTTCTATTTAATATATTGGAAAAAGTATCGCACGACAAACATCACATTTGATTGAAATGTAAGCGTACCAAATACATGCATGAGATGAGATGCGTTACCACCTGGTACTTTTTATGTTTATGTAAGTGATCTAACCCCTCTGGCAGCCGAGAAAAGTGAGCTTATAAACACTCTTCTCTATAGTCCGATTTGATTTGGAGCGTTTTATACATAAGATGTCGAAAACACTTAATGTGTGAAAAGGTAGTCAAATACAAAAAAGTCTGAACAGATTTATACTTATCTATAAAAAAGATAAGAAGGACAGTTTGCTTGCCACTACTTTATTTATGTATATTTGTAGTCATATACTGTCAAATATCGTCTTTTCTTTAATTATAATAAATATTACTCTATGGTATTAACTGTCAATGTCAATAAAGTTGTATTTCTTTCTTTCTATTAAAAGTTAGTGTCATATGTTAATCTGTCAATGTTATCTTTTGGTTCCTTTAGTATTGATAAAAGTAAACAAATCGGGTTTGTGTACGGTCATGATTTAAAATTGAATTGTAAATGAAAATTAAAATGCAAATTTTAGTTGTACGTTCTATTGCAACTAGTGCTATTCATTAGTTATATAAATTTGTTATTTGGTTTTTAAATTCTGGTGGCCTAACCGGTATCCGGTATGTTTAGTTTCAAAATTGAAATATTTTAATTATTAACTAAGTTTTTGGAAATAATTATGAGCAATAAAAATTCACTGTTTTACGTATGATATTTAATGGTCAAAATACTAGACAAATTAAATTAACTTGCAGAAGTAGTTAAATTGGTTTCGAGTTATCAGAAAGTAACAGATAGACCACATATCAAAAGTTATCTTTTCGTTATCAATTATCGTCACACTAATTTCCTTTGATTTTTAATCAGTTATGTTTACTAGAAAACCTAAAGTGCATATAATAGAGTAAATTCGAGTTAAACTTTAAGAACAATTTATGTTAGTTTTATCTTGATTTTGATATGTGTTTTTTTAATTAACAACGAATTACATATGCAATTGATTTTTTTGATTTTAGATTATTAACAACCATTAAAGATTTAGTAACAGTGGGTGAATCTTTGCTTTACACCACTCACAGATTGTTGTGATCTTTTTGTATTCAAAAAATTAAAAAATAATAACTAATAAAAATAAAACACTATATTTCTAACACTATCATATGTAGTTTTATGCATTGAATCAAAATATGTAATCAGAATAACATATTTGAATATTGCTTACATTGAGCTATTACCATTTTTTTCCACATATCAGTTTTGAAAAATGTCTAAATGTACATTTTTATTCTCAGCTCCACTCTTGTGATGCGGCGACAATTCCTAAGGTTGCTAAGACTACGGAATCTCCTGACTTTAACCTTACTGATCATCCTCTTATATGTAGTAAAGACTTTCAATGATATAAACAAAGTCAACGGTGGCCTATTGGCAAATGTCAATGATTATTTTGTTCCAAAGAGTTTAAAGGTAAACAATAAATGTACATCTATGTATTTCTCTTTAAAATAAAACAGATAAGATTCCACTGAATGTCATTACTGTTTTGTTTTAGAAAATTGACTGGCACAATTATACACAAATTGATTATGAGAGAAAACGTGAAGGTGAGTCACTGTTTTTATTTTATAATAATACTAACATGTTTTTTGGGATTAAAATACAGTATCAGATTTTTATAAATAGTACATTGATCAAATTAGAGTCTTGCCATTATATGAGCGGCATGCAAAATGTTTATAAACATTTGTCAGTCATTATAGGTGTCCTTAATGCTATAAACATTACTATTTAATAAGCCATTCATGTAGTAGAATTTAATAGTTTTATTCTATTAGGTATCTTGTTATAAATTTGTACACACACGAACAGACAGCTTTTAGTATTAGTCTACGAGGGTTACAAGTTGTGGTTATCATTTCATGTTATCATTTCATGTTTTTTAATAATGTTTTCTGCTCCTTTTTTACCTTTTGAGTAATTCTTTAATTAGGATTGATTTAGATAACAGATTGTATGTCATATTGTAAGTGCTAGTGAGTACACAATTGTAGTTACTTTATTAACAGCAATAACAACTTTTGTACATGATGGCTTACTAATCTTTTAAGAAGAAATGAAATGTGAGAAGTAGCTTGAAAATGCAATGCAAACTCTTATAAAAGTTTAAAGTGTGAACATCAATAATTAACAGTTTGAAGTTTTTTTTTATGGAAGGAGGTGGCAAACAAGCAAGCGGTTACCTGATGTTAAGTAACCGCTACCCATAGGTATCCACAACAAACTAATGAGTTGCAGATGTGTTGCCTTTAATGGACAGATGAAGGGGTAAATAGAAAAATGATATTTCCTTCTCTTATCCATTCTCTCCCCGGTCAAATCCTCTTTCCCCTCCCATCCTTTCCTAATTAGAAAAGGATGGGAAGGGTAAGAGATCTCGAACTAAGCCTCCGGCACCTCACTCATAAGGCAAAACGCAGAATACTTCTACTTCACGCCTGTCTTCTGTGGGGTTGTGGTATTTCACCAGTCGAGCCAGCCTATTCTTGCAATAGATGTTGTTATGGGCTCTGGCACTATAAGTAGTATGTTTTCTGATCAAACATGAATGGCATCGGACTCATATCTTGCAGGTATCGGTGAGCAGGGATTGCCTGCGCGACTGCCCAAGTCGTTGGCATCTCTGGAGGAACAGCTGTACTCTGTCAACGGATTCAACGGGGCATTGAGCGATAAGATCGCTCTGAACCGGTCGTTACCAGATATCCGGCACCCGGGCTGCAAGCAGCGGCGGTATATCGAGTCCCTACCCACGGTGAGCGTGGTGGTGCCCTTCCACAATGAACACTGGAGCACTCTGCTGCGCACAGCGTATAGTGTTATCATCAGGTCGCCGGAGTTCCTCATCAAGGAGGTGTTCCTAGTTGATGATGCTAGTACGAAAGGTGAGTCGATATTTATTTGTTTATTTATCAACTAGCGTAACTTTAATTGAAGTCAAGAGGAAAATTACTGTCTGAACCTTTTGGGTGTGATACTTGATACACTATGAAGGATCAGACGGACGAATGAACGATCTCAAAGTTCAAGTGCCTTGAACTCGGCTACATACATTATTTTTCTGATAGAAAAAAGCGAATGAATAGGTAGTTTGACTGAAGTTAATTTTAAAATAAAGCAGTGACGCCCGTGATTCAGAGAGCTTGAGACTAGTAAGTAGGCTTTCAATTCATCAAACCAGCTAGACACACCTACGTGCGCTTGCTCGTAGTTTACAACCACACTAATTATCGCCCTTTTTAATTATTTATCAGTGTTTTACCAGTGTTGTCGATATAATTATACTAATATCAAGAGCAAATTTCGGATATTATATATTGATACAGTTTGTACGACACAAAACATATAAGATACTATTTGTTTGTGTTACGAGCAGCTGATAAAGGACAAAGAACAATAACTGTATGGTTTTGTAAATGTCACCTTTATAAAAACAGCCAATTAAATAAATAATTGAAATTCAATAAAATGTGTTTATTCTTTGGAATTCTAGATATGTAAAAATTCTATTATCACATACTATTGATATCGAACGACGAGACTACCAGGATTCTCACCAAATGCTATTATCGCAAAATGGCGCTAGTTATGGTTAATTTCTCAAGTGATTTATTTAAAGGTGATCGATATCTCTTTTACTCGATTTTAAGTAAAGATAAACCTCAATGGTAAAATAATCAGTTCATCGGATGATAGTACCGATAAACATGTGCAGCTAATTACTTGACATCGAATGAATATTTTCTAATCCTCAATATTCGTTTGTATAAAATGCCGCCTAGATAGGCTCGCCATAGCCTCTGTCCTTATTACGGCTTGAACTTGAAGGACGAAAACCTCGTATCATCGTATCAATGTTAAGGAATCAAATGTGTTGGTAAACATGTACAATATTTTTATTAGAATACATAATCCTGTGCTCATCTTGATTGAACATTTGACGATATTATTAGATTCGTTTCAGGTTTCAGTAGTTTCACACTTCTCATTACAGAAAATGTTTCCTGATTTTGCCCGATTGACAGGAGGTATAATGCTTTTCGCGGGTGATATATGTGTGTGCGTATGCGTGTACGAGTGCGTGTGCGTATACGTGCGCGTGCGCGTGTATGTCCGATCCATTGTGATCCCCTGTAGTTTAAAAGGCTTGACCGATTTTGAAGAGTGAGATGTAATTCGAAGCGTATTCTTTCCCGGAGTGTCATATAGTTCGACAGGTTAATTGTTTTTTTTTTCCAATTAAGTACTGCTTGTAATATAACTATAGATGTTTAAAATGTTTGGGAGAACTCTGTCTTTCCATGTTCAAAGTTGGAATACCATGTCGCGTATTATTGTGTTTCCAACAACCTTGACTAATTACGTGATATATTGGGTAAGCTATAAATATACAATGGTAAATACCCAATCGTATTCATAAAAATTGTTATGCGGATGGTTTTATCGCATGTGAATAATTATTTAGTCATGTTAATTTATTGACTATAAGTAAATCGTCTATACAGGTCCTATGCGTGCTGTATTACGTACGATCCGTAGTTAAACTTGCTGGTCACTAGTAGGTAACCTGTGTAACGTGACGTGCGTGATTAATATGAGCTGTACTTAAACGTGAAGAACTGGTAGAAAACTGTTGCGTCTGGTCAAAGATCCTTTTTAAAATACAGGGTAGACGGTGACTGCAATCGTTTTTCACAGACCTTATACAGGTCCAGACCTTATAACCCCATAGATTATAGGGATGCGCCGATCTGATCCGATCTTCGAGAAAATAAAGAAACCGTGTGATCTGCGGATCGATTCAACTCTATCAAATATAGGATCGCGATCCAAACATTGTGGTTTGCACACAATGTAATGTTACCTACATTGTTATTATTGGGCGGTCAAAATACGATCTGGATCCTTCGTTTGTTTATGTTAGGAATGTAAACAAAGTGTCTGAACGATATATCGTACGTTAATTTAAATTCTGATGTGTTTTCTTTTGCCATACATTATTTTTTTTATGTGATATTTTTGGACGATCGATTAATCGAGACGTTACGATCCATTACGATTTACAATGTTAGATCAAGCATAAACAAAGCACATCCCAAACAGATTATGAACCTATTATTCAACATTTTCCCCCGGTGTGTATTCTAACCGCTAGGTTACGGGGTTAGCATATTAAAAGAGTCGGTAGCAGCCAACTTTGTTATCGGCGTACCAAATTTTATTTTTATTGTAACTGAAAGCGGAAGTTCTCTATCTGAACACTTATCGGCACCGGCGGTAAAATTACTGGCCTCCAATTTACGTTAACATAAAACATATCATACATTAAACTATTTTTTTCTCCCTGCCCTTTCCCACTTTATGTGGGATCGGCACAGTACGACCGTAGTCCGTACTGTAATATGTTTTGGCTACAGTTTTTTTACGGCAAGCCGCCTGCCTGACGTCAACCCTTCTCGGGCATCAAAAATCTAAAATTAAACTACAAATAAACAGGGGATCTTTTAAAAATATCAATATAAAATAATCACAAATAGTGTCACTACACACACACACACACGGCACATATACACACACACACGGCACATATACACACACACACACACTCATAAAACACATACACACGCAAGCACTTAACGCAACATACATACACGCACACAGATACACACATAACTCAGTAACATAAGGACCTAGTTTTAGAGAAGGCACTGTCTCCTGAGATACAGGCCTCCGCCTAGTTCACGAGACAGAGCACCAAGAAATTGGAAATGATTACGGAAAATAGAGTTTTTTTTCTACTATATTATTATAATTTGTGGTCCGGTCTACGCACATGAGATTGGTACATTATGACTCACTGCAAGGCATTGATTACTCGATATTGTTATCCAATTTTTTCAGTACATTTTTCATACAAAATATAACATCAATAGTCATTGATATCGAAAAAGTTTGTAAATTTAATGGCAATAACATTTCATCTGTTCTCTCTATTCTTATTAAAACACACGATCTGACCGAATTTAAAATAAAACTTTCGATCGACACAATTTATGGAAGCATATCTAGAACACAAGAACTCGATGGTTATATTTTCCAGTAACATTACCAAACGCTCTCACTTAAATGTCACAAAAGACTAATGTTAGAATATTTGAGGGCATGTGAAGTAGAATCCTGATTTAAGTTGACGTATTGTTGTCACGACACGATAGCTAACTGCAGTGATTATCAGGTCAGGTCTAATGTTATTTACGGTGTTACTTTGATGCGATATGAAGTCAAAGATTTGAAGTTATAGATATGACATAGAAAAAAATATAAACGTAATTAAATTCTACGTTAAACAAAAATTCATGACCAATATGTAATACATATAATATTTCTTTTAATGTCTATGTTCTGTAAATGTCCTACTTACCAAAGATAAAACATTATTATAAAAAAACGCTTTTTGTGGTCTATATAAATCAAAAACAAGAAGTAAACGAGTTTAAGTTTAATAACATTCTAAAATATGAAATCACCTGCATGTTCTAGTGACCGGAAACGAGGGCAATAAGCGTTCATCGGCCTTTTGCGTCTCGAATAAAATTACTAAGTGATTTTGCAACAAACACAAAATACTACTGCTTTAAACAGTGTTTTTTTTTTATTAATACGATTTAATTTAAATATTAAAATCATCGAATCTAAATGCGAATAAATGTTTTATTCCAATAAGATTAATTAATTTATAATGATTTTTTTCTGTTTACCTCTTCTTTGTCCATTAAAGGTGGACAATACCTCTGCAACTCATTATTTGTTTTTTGCACAGACCTATAGATGGCAGCGGTAGTCACTTTATATCGTGTGTGAACTGCATATTCCTTTTCCACCTTTTCTTCTGTAAGATACCGAAATTAATTTTTAACTTCGCGAGCGATTTGATCGTTCAGTGAGTTTTTATACGATCAATTTTTTTTTATCAATCATTCGGTCCGTGCGATCAATACAATTCCGACAGTACGAGCCTCGATTCTTATCAGGATCATTGGCCAGGGGCTGTCGACGAACGTTGAACCTGGCCGATAGATGATGTTTTTATACGGTCAAAAAGTAATTTGAAAGACGTCACGTCTCTAATTCAGCCGAATACTGGTCTAAGTAATTTGCGCTGAATTGTTATGAAATCGCTACGTGCTACGAGTGCTGTTCATTTAATTATCGTATTATTTTTTTACGGAAATGGAAGAAAGAAAGAATACGCAGAAGAATTGTGGATCTCTCCGCAAAGGTTGAGTTATCTGCTCGTCATCAGAAACGAAGATCTGCCCGATGAGACCCAAACTACTCGGAGCGTGAATACCTTACAACCGGGCTGTTTGTATCTTAATTTTAGTTTCATTCCTTTATAAGTCCAAATAGAACGGGCATAGATATGACTTTCTAACTACTTTTTTTCCTTATTAGATCCCAAATATGACCAGGATGAGTCTAACGGGATAAATTTTACTGCACTTATCATTTCCTAGAAATGAATGGGAAGGGTAGGGCATTTGAGACTCTGGCACCTCCGGACGAAACGCACTTCTACTACACGCATGTCTACTGTGAAGTCGTGGTACTTCACCGGACGAGCCGGCCCATTCGTGCAACAGATGTTGTTGCGGGCTCTACCACTGTTGAATGGGAATCAAACAGTTTCAGTCAACTACCACCGATATCGATGGGTGTATATTTGAAAAAACCTATTAATCATATTCCCAGTTTTTTTTTATAGATGTGAGCGGCAATATAACAAACTCTGAGCTTCGACATACGATCGAATGATGTTGGGAGGTCGATTCCCATCGTATTCATATCGCAGTGAAATATTTATTTGATTAGATATTTCTACATTTAAAAGACTTAACACCCAAACACTCAATTATCATTACTTAATTGATCTATAAACAAAATTAATCTAAATGTAATCACGTGTTATAGCACTGGCTAGTAAATATATTTGCTACAAATTCGCACGTACCTTTGTATACAATTTAACATTAACAATCTACGTACGTGCAACTCAGGTGAAATTTATCGTATATAGACGTCCTAGATATTTTATCTTAGTGTTGGCCTTCAGCGCGTGTGATGTATCTGACTATAGATCTCGTTTTTATATATTTAATTGCGCAAGAGGTGTTTTGGGAGCACGCAGCCGGCTGTTGCGATTTCCTACTCAATGATATAAGACACGGTATTTATTTCAACTAGTTTTTGTTGTAGTGACTGTTCATAAAGATATTTTTATAGACTGAATGATAAATACTATCGCCGTAGAAGTCTGTTGCCGACCACAAGCGGTCTCATTAATATTCACGTGGATGCCTTCCCTTTGCCACAGAAGATGTAAAATACCTTTTCCTTTTTATAGATTAGCTATAAATACTTTGCCCCTAAGATATACATAATAAATTCCCTCATTTCGAACATTACTGTACATGAAATATGTTTATACTTTTAGTTTCATATATATATATATATAGGTGTAATGTAGGATTGTAATGGTGAAATAATTTTTCAAATCGGTCCAGTAGTTTCAGAGCCTATTTATTTCGAACAAACAATCTCCTCTTTATAATATTAGTTAAGATAGAGTTTGTAGTCAGAGCTTACGGATAGTTATTTGTTATTTATCGTTAAAAATAAAGGAACAGTCAAGAATACTTAGTATTTTTTACTTTGAACTTGGGACAAGCCCCGTGTGCTATGCAGACGTATGCGTCTGTGCTCTAGAAAGAAGAAATAGAAAGAAAAACTAGAGATCTCTTAATCGTGCAACAAATTTTACATGATATGATTTTTGGTGGCATATTATGAGTATACAATTCTAGTGTTTCGTTTTATTTAAACATTTTAAATGAAAAGTATTTTTCTGCTGTCAACGCTTACTTTTCCATTGTTTGAGAGCGTGCTAGAGATGTGCTAATTAGGCCAAGAACAAGAGAAATGAGTAGGTCTGTTAAAGAGAAAGACGTATGAATAAATTATAACATTGGCTTTTATGTACATGACATTTTTGCCTGATGTCCACTAAACCCATAAAATACAGGATACATCGGAGAGAGGACAATTATAGGAGGCCTTTATTCGTTAGATGGTAATTAACGATTGAGAAATAGATAAGGTACAAACAATAATAAATGAAGTTAATAAAATAATTTTGGATAAGCTAAGTTATAATATTTAAAACATATAAAGACGCAACTGCAACTGATCAGATTGTTGAGGATGTCTATGGATAGAGGTCACTTAACATCAGGTCATCATCAAACCGCTTGTTTGTTTGCCCTGTTGTCTATTGGTATAAATATATTCATCATAAAATAATAATAAATGCTCGTGTGTTGTGGCAGCCACAAGGAATGTTAATAGTATAATAATTTCATTATTAAGACAAGATATTATTTCTGGACAGAAGCACTTATATAACTATGAAATCGTTTCCTTTGATGCCGAGAGCATGTGCTGATAAACTTCAGTATAAAATTGACAAATCAATAAATAATTGTTTGTCATTACAATGGAGGCAGTATTTCAGGTAGTGACTTCATTTTAATTAATTCAATTTCATAATAATAATCGCGTACGCTGCGAAAATTATTGGCAATAGAGCAAAGTGATGCACTATAATTTTATAGAGGACATCAATATCTACAAA
>DWTW01002880.1:0-10528 GCA_018246275.1 Papilio slateri
ACTTTATTGAAAAAAAATTGATGAGAAAAAAATGTTCGTATTTGTGTTTTAGGTGAGACCTCAATGAGAACACGGAGCAAGTAATAAATTTAAATGAATATCAGTAGTTATCGCAAAATAAAAACTAATGATAAATAAATCCGCTTATAATCAGACCATTTTTCAAGTCCATACATAGAAATTATAAAAACAGAAATGTAAAAATAATAAATTGATGAATATAAATGTAAAATGAATATAAAAAACAAATCATATTTATTTTACCTGCAGAGCTACCCAGTGCCACCAGTATAAAACAGATTTTATAAGCACTCATTTTAAAACGACAACCTGCTGTCAACTTGAAACTTGTCGAAAACTCGTTGCTTGTCAGTCATCTAGTTATAGTATAATTTCGGTTTGTTTTGTATGATAATTTATTGGATTATACAATCTTTATTAAATATTTCATAACTTGATAATTAAAAATGCATAATGTGCCAATCCGTAAAATGATACACATAAACTCCGTTTGCCAATATGTAAAAAACAATATTTTTAAATCTCGTTGTTATACCACTGGCAAGAATCCTTTCGTTAAGACTTGGAACACATTATCTAATGATATATTAAATAAAAAAAGTACAATATATCCCGAACATGCTGATGTTGTTATAATAGGTGGAGGTTTTATTGGAGCCTCTGTTGGATATTGGTTAAAGACCAGAACTGGATTGGGACTGTCTGTTGTTATTTTAGAGAAAGATCTATCCGTAAGTAAGAGTAGTCGTTACAACTTTTAAATACCAATTATTTATATTAAACTGTTATATTTATTTCAGTATGCCCAGGTTCAAAATAATATTTCACTGGGGGCCCTATCTCAACATTTTTCTCTACCAGAAAACATACAGTTAGCTCAATATTCAGCAGAGTTCTTTAGAAATATAAAATTAAATCTAAATAGTGATACAGACATTAAATACAGACCTAATGGACATTTAATACTGGCAAGTGAACAGTATGCTGAAAAATTGGAACAAAATGTTGCATTACAAAAAGAATTTGGTGTTAAAAATGAATTACTAACAGCAGCTGACATCAAAGAGAAATATCCATGGATCAACACAACTGATGTTAAACTGGGTAATTCTATCTTTGCTCCATTATATTTGAAATCCCTTTTATTTTAGATTTTTTTTATTTTCTCTTTTAAATAGAAAAATCACAACTTAACATTAATAAAGCTAGTTTTATTTAAAACAATTGTAGCTACATGATGCTTAACTAGAAATGGATTATATTTCTGACATTTTTCATTGAATTACTTGGTCATGGTAAATAATTTTTAGTTTTTATGATTTTGCCTTTACTTTTGATCATTTCACACACAAGCATAAGATTACCATAGCAAATGAGGCCAAGTCATCTGCAAAATAAATGGCACCTTTGGTTATGCTAAAGTTAAACATGAACTATAAACTTCCCAAATTAGTGGAATTATTGTGTCAATGTTTTTGCAATATAATTTATCAGTGATAAAAATATAATGTTCGGATTTGCCTACAAGATTGGTTGTCCACATCTGTCTAGACTTTTCATTTGAGGTAATAATAATAAGAAATATATTGCTTGAAGTGCTGCTAAGGCAATTAATAATATTTAATTAGTTAACTAATACTTAATATATCATAAATAAAGCTTAATTATGTATTAACTCTTGACAGTCTAATTTGTTGAAATGTAATGTAATGGTCTAGATATTGATTAAGCTAATAGACATATTTTTCTGAGAAAAAAAAACTTGACTTACTAAATCAAGTGGTTTCTTTTTATACTGTATTTACAAACTGCACTGCATAATCCATTACAGCCGTAATTCTCAACCACTTTAGTGTGCCACCAAATTTTAGAAATGTTATATAATAAAAATTATAATGTTTTTTTTTTTATTTTGAGGAAAATTTAAATTAAAGGAAAGTACTTTTTTGTATATATGAATATGTTTAAATATTAAATAATATAATTTAAATGAAAATGTGCAAATGATTTAAACAGGTATAGGTATTTTAATCCATATAAAAATGTCAAACTTTCTTTTCCTTTGTGTGCCTTCAAATTTTGAAATTGTAGGTGTACTGAAAAAAAATGATAAAAAAATCTATAACTGACCAGCATATTAAGATTAATATAGGTTGGCAGCTTTATATTACTTCTTTTGATTTAATTAAACATATTTTTAGGATGCATAAGTACAGAATCTGAAGGATTATTTAATCCAGAGGCACTATTAAAAGGACTAGTTCTTAAATGTAGTGAACTTGGAGTGAAAATTGTTGATGCTGAAGTAACTGGATTTAATATGGAACAACAGCGTGATGTTTTAATGGAAGGAGTGGCCCCAGGGGGTTATAGGAAAATAAATAAAGTTATATATAGGACAAAGGACAATGAAGAACATACAGTTAAATTTGCTGTTTGCATCTTAGCAGCAAGTTGCTGTTCAGGTGAAATTGCAAAATTAGCACAAATAGGAGTTGGAGATGGTCTGTTAAAGATACCATTACCTGTTGAACAACGGTAAGTTATAAATACTTACATAAATTATTATTTTAACATTTACTAACATGTAATTTATTTAAAGAAAATACCACATATATAACATTCAAGATGAAAGCACAAAAGCCAGTATCAATACACCTGTCATAATGGATACAAGTGGGCTATGGTTACAACGGAATGGGCTTGAACACAACTTTTTGTGTGGGTTCACACCTTTATTAAATAATAGCGCTGAAGAATTGCTAACTGATAAGTTTTATGATGAAATAATTAGGCCATCACTATCAAATAGGTATCCAAACATCCAAGAACACCAGGTGAGATAAATATATAATTATATAGATAAATCATTCGCTTTTATATTTATCATGGTTGATCATTTCAACCATATCTGATTCAAATTCTTAGATATTTAAGGGATAAGTGCCTTATGTTAGCTTCTTCTAGTAAGTTTCTTCAATGTCCATATAGATGTTAATAAAAAATAAACAAATTAAAGTAATTATTGTTTTTAAAAACTATTTTTTCTCTTGATATAGTATTGATAAAATTTCAGTTTTAGTATCATATATGTATCACTTTTGTTACTTAGTGGTATTTAAACAGACTCAACTATTTTTAATTTAAGGTAAAAAAGCTACGGACAGAAGTTCAAGATTGTAACACTTATGATGAAACTGGTATTCTGGGTCCACATCCATACCACACTAATTTGATGATAGCAGCTGGTTTTGGCAAACTAGGTAGATTTATTTTTATGTTTTTATATTTATGATCCACCGCACTTAATGACATGAGAGGACAGAACCACAGATTAGCCAGGTTCCAATAATTTCACTGTTTGTATGTTTCATCATAACTCACATGACAGCACTCCAAAATTCCATCCATGAGGACTTTAAAACTTAACTTCCTTCATGGCTCCTTATTAATTTTCAAATGAATGGTATTTTTTGACAATGAACTTTCTTTACTTAACTTAAGTAGAAAATATATTTTGCAATATTTATGTTCAACCTATTTATTATCATAGGATGAGGAATAGGATGGACACATAAATTTCTTCCAAACACCATAATGTAGTTCTAATTTCTAATAATGGAATTTTCACTATTTCTAGGTTGTCAACATGCACCAGGTATAGGAAGAGCAGTAGCAGAATCAATAATTGATGGTTATTATTCTAGTGTAGATCTAACAAGATTTGGATTTGACAGATTGTTGATAGACGAGCCTTTAGTTGAGTTCAATGTTTATTAGTAAATGTCTTATTTTACATACATAAGAATATTATTGTAATAGAATTAAAATGAAATACATATACATTTGTTTTTCCAATACATACTAGATTTCATTAAATTTTATGTTTCTTAAATATGAAAAAATAATAAAAAAATTATAAATGTTGTGAATTACATTAAATGATAGACTTAATGTCTATAGCTGATGCATTGGTAACAAAGTATTTGGAACACTGTCAAAGAAGATGGATGTAATTACTTAGGGTAAATAATTGTATTTATTATCTATTGAGATAGCATGTAGCCAAATAAAGACAAAAGATATTGGATTGTTACCTTACTGTATTAATGAAAATTACAAGGAAAATTTCGAAATGAAATCCATTATAATTCTAACTACTTTTAATTTTAACCTCAAATAAAATTCATAAAATATTAATTTTTACTTAAATTGAGCTGGTGGTGCGGCAAACAATGCACCACCTTGCTTAGATGCAGCTCTTGATGGAGCAAATCCTAGAAGTTTTTGAATATTTTGTCTGAAACAAAGGAGATTTTTAAATGTGCAAAAAATCAGAGAGTTAAAAATCTATTAAATTAAAATCATAAACTTACCTTATGCTCATGGTACAGAGTATGTATAAGAAGATAAATGAGCAATCTGTGTAATTGTCTCCTGGAAGATTTCTATGACTCAGTCCTTGTATCCAGGAAATAGGATGAAATGGCAACTTGGCCACAACTCTGCCATCAAATCTGAAATAATTTAAATTGTTGAAGATTTTGCAGCATAACTAAATTTATATAGTTCAGTTATGTATCTTTTTATTAACCCAATTACACTAACTAGGACAATCTTCAAATGTTGCCAATCACTAATATCAGACAGTTCAAACACTGCTTGCATCCACAAATTAGCATTGTCATGAGCAACATCTGTCTGTGAAACTGCCCTGTTAACGTTGAGAAAGACAGAACCCGCAATTTCATTACAACTATTATTAATGGCTAGTGAAGTATCTGAGACTTGAGAGTGTGGTTTAACAACTAGCACCAATTGTCGTTTGCATTTTTTAGTCTTATGACAAGAAATCACACAGATTTGTGCTTACAACAATATACTCAGCCTATGTCACATTTTTAGGCAAAAAAGCTTTTAAGGAACTGATGTTTCTGTTTGTGTTCCCAATGGCATATCACTGACTTGACATTAACAAGGAGGTTTCACAGATGATCATGATGTGTTTGAAGATCATTCTATACCTTGTCTCACAATTACATGACTTAAATGTGTACATAATCCCACCAGCTACAGGTATACCACCTGTGCAAAAAAAAACACATTTTGAGGGTTAGTTTCCTATTTTATATACTGTAATATTTACCTATAATTTAATAAGACCGTTTTGAGAAGTAAAGAATCCCTAACTAATACATTATTCATTCAACATGCAAAATACGCGCTAGTTGTGGAAAATAGCGCCCCCCCTCCCCCTACTACACTACTACTTATTCAAAATCTTTTACACTGGGACACAAAAAAATTTTGCTTTAGGCCAAATGATACCAACCAGATTGGTGACATACTAAAGAAAGGCATTAATAGTAGGTGAACCCAACGAGCATGTGTATCGATGAAGGTTAGGAAAGTGATTTTATTAATATTTTTATATCACTTAAAAATAAAAGGTTTCGTACATCGGCAATAACACATTGAGATAACATGACATTTTTTTGTTTATAAGTTAGTCACCTGATTCTGAGATAAGATATAGTTATTATAATAAAGGGGCTAACAAAATCACATCACAAATATTGTTAATATGATTTTGAGATACTTACATGCTATTAAACATACTCAAGAGTGCTGTGAAAGCAAAACCAATTGCAAACATTGACTTCATCTTCACAAGGGAAAGGTCTCTATTATTATTTTTTAACCTTTCTTCCTCCCTTTCAATCTTCTTTTTGTGTTGTTTATCAAGTGAATCGCCATGGGCTTCTTTACGCTTCTCCACTGAAAATATATTATTGAAAGTAATCACCAATACTTATAATTTCATACCCAATAAGCAAAAATGTCATTGGTTCGAATTAATCAACAAAGGGGAAATTTTTATCAATTTTCATGATCAGATAATACACTATGCATCATGCATATACTTCTAAGAGAAATTGTAATCCTACCATGTGTGATTTATTAGTTACTTTTGCATAGAACTAATCAAATTAAATTTCCACATTTTTTAATTCAAGACAAAAAGGAAGACATGCACAATCATCAGCTACTTTTGCTATAAATCAAACAGAGGTTTATATATTATATGTAGTAAAAGAAATTGATTATATAAGATTTATTAAAATAACTTAAAGTTAAGGTTCCTATTTAATCGTTTGCAAAAAAATACATTTTTTATTGGCCTGATAGCTGAATGGCTTTGACAATCTGATGAAAATACCTGTTGGAATAAAAATAAAATCACCAATAGCGATTTTAATATAAATAGCAATAGTATTAATAAGAAAACTTTTGTAATAAAATGTAACCACCATTCATAAGCACTTACATTTTTTACTTTGGCGTTCGACTTCTACCTTAAGTTTCTGATATTTTTCAGTTCTGTACACCAAAACCCAAGTTAAACCTAAATAAAAAAATTATAAAGAATTATATCATAGATTATTTCCAACATACTAATTGAAATTCTAAACTTCTATTTAATCAGTACCTTCTCCTAAAAAAGCTGTGCAAATTGAAATAAATACAATTAATAAAGAGTCACCCCACATTTTACCACTTCAGATTGTAATTTTCAATATGTGTGTATATATTGAATGAACTATAACATACACTTTCGAAATCATGAAATCGTGAATCGTGATTCATTAAAAAAAACTTGAACTTAAATAAAAATTAAAGCATGGAATGCATAATGTTGGATTGAATTTGACAGAAAATTTGATGACAATATATTTTTTTCTATGGTCGATACGATGGTACTTTATTAGCGTTGGTAGCCTTACTTAATAATGCGGCCATTACACTACCCGATATCAGGGTCCAGTAGACAGGTATACTTGTTGAGTAAAGAGCATAAATATTATTTCAATAAAGACTTCAAGGAAAAAGTTAAGCATATCCTTATATATTTGAATAAAATATGCCAAGCGCAAACAACATCATTTTACACGCTAGCCACGCGATGATTGAGCGCACTTACCGCTCTTTTCATCAATACATTACACAGTAGTAAGAGCACGGGTCGGCCGCCCTAATTATGGTCCCTTCTTCACTTTCTGCTATTACACTGCACTGATTCAGGGAAAGGGTCCTTGAATATCGGGTAGTGTAATAGCACCTTAATCTATGAAAGATTGCATGAAAAATGATTGACTATAAATATAATATATAAAGGTACAAAAACAACAAATTTTTGCTACAAACTATTTATTTTCAACAGAATATAGTATATAGTATTGCCTCATCTTGCGACGGCAACTTCATATTCTTGTACATATTGTAGGTTTCATCGGCTAGCGATACTTTAAAGGCCAAGTCTTTTGAAAGCATATGAAGAATAACGTACACCAATACTACTTCACCTTTTAACCGAATTATATAACAAAACAATTGGTACCAAATTTTATGCTAAGAAAATATAATTAATTTAAATAATAAGCCGCATCTAAATTGCTGTCCATACGGTGTGGTCCCAAAATGCTGGTAACATTACGCGGTAAGCGCCAGCTCTGGGGTCATTTGTGGAATCCAACAACCTTGTACAAAGATATTTAAAAAATAACTATGAGCAAAGTTATTTTAGACTCCCACGATCCCCTAGTTTCCACGCCAAATGGCAGAAATATGGAATCTTTTGTAATAGATTCATATAAACAGAAAATTGTAATTTTTGTCTTTCGTATATTTTTAGTGAAAAATACATTTCCTTAAACCATTAAAGAGTTATTACAAAGGTAACATTTTATACATGTTACCAGCTTAAACTATCAAAGACTATTTTTCTGATGTTACCAGTCTAAACATTCCGTTTTTTTCATTCTTTACTCTTTCCTTTACTCAATGAATGAACTGAACAGAATGAACAACTTTGGCTCTTTGTTCTCTTGTTCTGTGGCTCTGCGCATTACGCGCATTCGATTGAGCTCATTTTTCAATTCTCTTGCTTGTAGGTTGTGCAAACTATATCGGCTTGCTAAGGATAAATGGCCAATTTTGTCTTTAGCCTGGATTACTACAAAATTTAATTACTAGTGTACTTTAATAAATTTAAATGATTTAAACATAACTCTAGAAACAACTGTTCCGATAGTAAAATAACAGGATACATTTTTACAAAGACAGTAATCACTCTTGTGATAAGACATTTTTATTATATGTGAAGGATTATAAACCAATAAACTAAAATATAAGTACGTGCTTTTGTAATATGTATACCAAGAGTAAAGGAATACATAAATCTATAAAAAAACGCCGCCATTTTCTATCACGAATGTAAGGCGTGGCGCATTGCTACACGTCATCGTTCATTTTAGAGCAGAAATAAACTAATCATGGTAAGTTTTGTATTTATTGATCTAATAATTTTATATGTAGTGTTGAATTTACTTGGAATAAAAAAGAAATTTAAGGCATATGTGCAATAAAATACACAGGAATAATAATGTAAACATGTATAGATGAGACGATTATTCGCTTATGATTTATAGTACACATCACACATCACACTAAATTAAAGTAAAGTAGTCATAGTCTAATATGTATACGGCTATTTTTGTGTCAACATAAAATGGAGTCTTGGTCATTATTTAAGATTACGCCATAATCAATCTTAAAGTTTGATCCTATTATATATGATTCAAATTCACTACTAATTTTGGATTTATATGCTTTTGGTTTCCTTTTACAAATTTTATTGCGAAAAAGCTGTCGACCGCCATCTTGATCACTTCAATCCGCCATTTTCGATTCCCTCGTCGCCGAAATTAATTCGGTAGTATTATTTAAAATCTTTTATCTAGTACGAACTAATAGATCGCTTGTTATAACGCATAATTACAAGAGGTTATAATAAGCTGTTTCTAATAATTTTCATTTTTCTCAAATCATGTGTACTGGGGGGGGGGAGGCTACATAGTACGCAGTAGGCATATGTCCGATATATTTAAACGTAATGAAATCGGTTTGCGGTACATATCGTTATTTTAGATGGATATAATAAAACTGATATCCGTTATCAACTATATTAACATAGTAAATAACCAAAACCAAGCGAAACGTTTTGTTCATTACGATATTCATATTGGCTTCATCACTTTCTAACGCATGATTGCTATAGTGGTGAAAAGAGACTGAGCGAATAACATTGTATGGATAGTTTTGACGATAATTTCATACTTTTAGCAAACTTGTATTCAATGGAATAAGATCTAGTTTGAAAGATTTATTTTAGATATTGTTTCATATCGCTGAACAAAAATTTGTAACAAAAATCTGATCAGATCAAACTACGTTTCGTTTCACATACGTTTGGGAATAAACAGTTTTATCGGTAACTGGCATAATGTAATACTTTATATCGATATTTGAAAACTGTTTTTGATATCGATATGAAAACTAAATATCGATTACATAAACGATGTGGAATAAAAACGCCCGTGCCTGGTACGCAGTATAGTGGACTTTGAACCCCTCCCTCCATTATTTGTATTGAAATGACTTGTGTCTAATCGAACATACACTACTGTTAAAATGTTGTATATCTCTACTAGTTTTAATACGCCTAATACTATCCCTAAGATATTGTATGTTAGATTTAAAACCGTTGAACGTATTTAGGTGGAGTTAGGTAAACGTAATAATACCCGATTCGATGTGTCCCAAACACTAAGTTGATCTGTTTGCCCTGGATGTTTTTACGGATTTATATAATTTCCGGCATATAGTAGGAATGGTCGTTACGAAACGTAACCAGTTATAACTGTCTATTCGTACAAAAGCGGGTATTGCAGTCCGACGAAACTATCTATTTCAGTAGACGTTTTTAGACGATTCACGCACAAGCGATAAAGCGAAATGTAATAAATCATTTATTTGGCTATGTTCGCTACGCCTCGGTAAAGCGAGCGCCCGAGCAGAGAATGTCGCGGCAGTCGGGTTCTAATCGTTTTGTCTCATTCACACGCACACTTATACCTATATTGCTTTTGCACTCGAGTTATGGCATTGCTCTTATCCTATTACCTTCAGAGAGACGCGATATTACAAAATCTGAGAAAGTAAGTGTGCATGTTTTCAAATTAAATAATGTTGAATTACATGGCTTTGAACCAGTCTAAAATTTTAGTAACAGTAGGTAATCTTCGAAATCGGATCACCAAACTAGCTAATAAAGGTTTCTGGTGAAATGGTAATCCTTTCATTTGTTACGTTTTTCATCTTTACATGTAAAACAATCTAATAAAGGCGCTATTATAATATAGCATTTCAAAAACTGCTATTGATGCTACACTAGTACATTTATGAAATTACTGAATTGATTCTAGTTTTACGAATTTTGGGTATCTGTTATTTCACATACTCAACATTTTAAGTAAACTCTTGAGCAGGAGATGAGTGTGTGAGAGTGAACTTTGACTAATTTATTTTTAAAGAAATACGAGTTCATCATTTAATAAATATAAATAAGGCCATTATGTACTTTGTTTTTGTTACTGTGAGTTTATAC
>DWTW01002881.1:0-10527 GCA_018246275.1 Papilio slateri
CACCGCTCACGCGCGCCCTGTTCGTTTTATTCAAATTTTACTTTTCAAAGGACTTATGGGCCACCCTGTATTTAATATGATATATGCCCGTAAAACACTGTAACCAAAACCAATGGATAGTCATAATGTGCTGACCTCTCATAAAAGGGAAAAGGGCAGGCAGAAAAAACCCCACAAATATACGGTTTCGAAACCAGTTTGTATTCTAACAAACGTGAAGTAGATAATTTTTTTTTATGGAATAAGGTATTTATTCGTATAATAGTAGTGACGTGCTTGTTTACTCCCATTCTTTCCTCCTTTACTTATAACCCAAATGGTAGAGCCCGCCGCAGCAACATCTGTTGCACAAATGTGCCGGCTCTACCGATGACCTCACAGACCTCACAGGTGTGAAGTAGAAATATTTATGCTTTTCGTCTGATGAATGAGGTGTTGGAAGAGCGACTTCAGTCCTTTTATATTAAAAATGGGATAGAAAGGGAAGAAGACTGGACGGGTGAGTGGATAGATAGAAGAAAATGTTATTCTCTGTCAAAAATAAATATAGGTAACGCTTATTGTGGATGACTATGGGTGTCCGGGTTTTATTACTTCGTTCAATAATAAAAGCTTCATTAAATGAGAGGTTGAAATAGGAACAGTTTAAATGTAAAATCCCTGTAGTTGAAGTTTAAGTAACTTACATATCGCATCAAATACAACAAAATAATTTCGGAACGTACATCATTATTCGAGTTTCGTCAATCAATACTTCTTGTATACATTTAATTTTCGAATGGACCGTTGTGCCGGTCGCTAAAAAGAGAGAACTAATCGAGTTAGCCTCGATTGAATACGCTTGGTCCAGTGCACACGTAGGTATTTTAAACTCCCATTCCTCGCAATAGGGTCGTGTGTTCTGCCTTTTGAAAAAGGTCAAATTTTAGCACGTATTGACAAGTTTTTCGTATTGGCAATTTGTTGACTTTTGTTTTTCATTTCATAGTAACGTTCTTTGTGCAATGTTGTGTATTTTACAGATATTTATGTAGTTTTGTTTCTGAGAGACGAGTGCTTGAATAATATTTTAACCATGGATGGTTTACGACATTGGGTTTGTTTAAAAGCAAGTTATTTTGTGTATATGGTTTCCGTATTATTTGTTAATATATTAAAGTTAACTTGAGATTTAATAAGCTTCTTCTTAAGTATTTTATTTATTTAGTGGTATCATGTAAATAATTCATTCATTCATTCATCAGTGGTAGAGTCTGAAACAACAACATCTGTTGCACAAATAGGACCGGTGAAATACCACGACCTCACAGAAGACAGGCGTGAAGTAGAAGTATTCTGCGTTTCGTGTGATGAATAAAGTGCCGGAGGCCTAGTTCTAGTTCCCCTTCCTCTTGCCTTCCGTTTCTAATAAGGAAAGGATGGGAGAGGGAAGACGATTTGATGGGGAAGGGAGAAGGAAATACGAGTACCATTTTTCAGATTACCCCCTCCTCTGTCCATTAAAGGTAGGCAACACATCTGAAACTCATTAGCTTGTTAGGGAAGACTATGGGTACTAGTCACTAAGCATGAGGTAACTGCTTGCTCGTATGCCACCTTCTTCCATAAAAAAATTAAAATAGTGAACAAAAAAATTTACGATTAATTTCAAATACGTGAAATAAAGTTTTCTTCAAAATCCATTTCAAGTGAAAGTCATTTTACAGATATAGTTTGCCCCTATATTTCAAGTTGTGTATTCAAATAGAACTTCACTTAAACCAGATGTGACATCTACAAAAGTTCTCATAACTCCTACTTTTTTTTATATTCACCACGCCACTATAAAACTGAAGTTGTATAGAAAAATCGTTCGCTGTCATAAAAATTTACGCTCACGGCAAGCGATTTCATATGCTCGTTTTTTTTTTTTTTTTTTAAAAAGCTTCAACTGAAAATACTGTAAAAGCCTCACCATTAAGCCTACGTGCACTTCGTAATCGCGTGTTTACGTAATGCGTAAATAAACGTTTAAATTATACGTTTATTTTAGAGTAATTGTAAATATTATATATACTATACAAATATCCCAGTACCATCTAAAAAGATTAAAAAAATAAGCTCTCGTGTCATAGTCATCGTGACAGAGTTAGTAATCGATGTTTTCTGTTCACTTGGCTTTTAAGACGCATTCCACAGGAGGTGAGCCTGCCGTACCACTTCACCTAAAGAAAGAAAAGAAAATAAAGAAATTGCTTATTCCTTAACATAAAAATGAAAACAATATAAAATTAAAACAAAGAACTAATAATAATGAAACAAAAAAAATGATATACGTTCTTGAGTAAAACAAACGAACAGGACAGCGCCCAGAATAAGCTTGAGGCTGCCCACATCACTGATTTTCAACGCTGTTCAATCAGTAGGGTTACGTACTTTATTTATAGTGGTATTTCTACCAGAGAAAACAGTTCCGAGGAAGGAAAATCTTATTGGCGGCGTAGAAGGCTCTTTGTAAAATAATAAAGGGGTTCCAGATCACCAACTTTCATCCGGCCCGAGTGAAATATACAGGTCATGTTTTCTTCCTGATCCTCCCTTTTCGCTAAAGTAACAACATCGTAAATCTCAAGGTGGCGGTCCCAAGTTCATGGCCTTGTGTTTGTTGGCGCGGTGCCAAAGGAGGCACTTTGTACATACTCTAGGGCTGGCCTAAAATCATAAAAAAGTACGAAATTCAATAGTTTCTTTCTTTATATTTAAATTTATTTTTGGTATAAAAATATTACTTCTAAGACTATTTGTAGGGATTTATTAGAATTAAAATTAAATAATAAGCAAACTAGAATAGTTGCAGTAGAATAAGACTACTAGCGCCATCTATTGAACACATACACATGTCGGTGTCGCCATAAGTTTTGTCCCTAACAAAAATCGATCAGAGCGGCTAAAGAAGTTTTCAATTCAAAAATAAATAGACATTATATTTCTGTAGAACATCAGGTGGTAACCCTAAATGTAGGTATAGTAGAAAGCTATTTTTCATACCAGACTTCTTGGCTGTGACAGAAAAATATTTTAGATTTATTATTACAGAAATAAAACTAGTTTGCGTGCTACCAGAAATAGATGTTCCAAGCAATGCTATGTAAATTTATAAATTGTTAAAAGAGACAGATTATACAAAATACAGTGGTGTAAAAATGAAAAGCAGAAAGAACTGATTGGTGAAAATGAAAGTGAAATTTAAAAAGGATTTGTCTTAAGTCTAAGTCTTAAGTTGAAAAACTTCTTTGTCGCGTATCGTATCGTTTCTGAGGCACACCGGTTACGTTTAAAAATATGATGGTTAGAAACACATTATTAAAACGCTACGACGGTTCATGAGACACAACTCATTGTATGTTTATAAGACATAGTATTAAGTCAAACATCAAAATATGTCTTATACATTAATGAATAAGTATGCTCGGGAAGCAAGCAATCCAAAAGGGTAAGCAAAAATAACGGATTTCACATTGAAACAGTACTGGCACACCTCTCTCGCTTTATATTCATTTTAAAATCTCGTTTTTTAGTGCCACTAATCTATTTAAGCTCTCGTCTTGAACGACCGTCACCTAAGACTGACACTTACTTGTGCGACTTAAATTTACTTCGTCACTCTTTTTACATTCATCCTTTCAACAAACCCAACAACTTATTAGTATGTGTAAAACCGGAAACCCTAATTTTTTTTCACTTCATTTAATGCTATATATACAAGTGCAATATAAAAGCAAACTTATTTAGTCTTAACTGTTGTTACGGTATAAATGTTCCAAATAAAAAAAAGCAAACACAAACAAGCAATATTGGTCTGAAATAAGTGAACGGGACAAAACTAAAAAACCCTTAACTGACAATTTGTGTCACAAACCGGTCACACATGTCTACAATAATGCAATACGGCTTGACTATGTTGTTTTCAGTAGTTCACGGTTAATAAGTCACCTGAGATCCTGTATATGTAACCGTTCGTGTGTGAACCTCTTCAGTTTATAATCGGACTAGGTATATTATAAACTGTTAGCGAATTGTGAACTTAACGAATCATTCACATATTAGCGTGCCATTTCACGACAGGTTATATTTTTGTGAGATATTGTAAGAATATAAGAAATTTTGAAATAAATACCAACAGTCATCTCAATTTTAAGCTAAAAAATGACGTCAATAATACAAAAGTGTATCTCGGCGATAATATCGTCGCATTAATGATTCGCGACGACAACCGGAAGCGGGCGCTATCGGCACGCGAGCCTCTCGTTATCTCCGGAAATGGCTTGTAACTGTTTCCGGCGATCACAATGCGGCTGCTTCGTTTTATATACAATCATTTTATAATAATTTTTTAAATTGCTCAAAAAATATGAAGATCGTAAAAATTTTCAATGTTTCCTATCAACTCGAGATAAGCAGAGATAACTTTTTGTTGTTATAATTAATGACTATGAATTAAAGCTTATTCACTTACCTAAATGCGAATGTGAGTTTGTTTGTTTGTTACACTTTCACGCATAAAGATTTCTCGATCACTACGAAATTCTGCACACACATGGTCAGGGATACAGAAAATAACATAGGTTACTTTATATCCCAAAAAATAACTTTCTGAGGAACATAAAAATATTACCTAATATTGCCTGTTATGGTAATATTATATTATATGATTGTTTTGACAATAACTTATGTTTGTCATATTGGTTGCTATGGCTAATGGCGTGTAATTATGCCTTGACAATAATGCTTTTTAACATATTTTTATTTATAAATTCCAGTCATTATATGCCGAATGAAGATACAAGAAATTTCTGGGAGGAAAATAATAAATGAATGCGTGCGAAGCCGCGGGCAACAGCTAGTTCATTATAAGAAAAGTAATTTACAATGAGTTTATATGAAATATTAAACTATCGAACCAGTAGCATCAACTGTTGCACGGATGGCAACACTCAAGCAAAGAACTACCACGACCTATAGGCGTAGAGACAACAGAGGAACTTATACTTTTTCGTTTTGTATGAGATTCCCCACTATGAAAAAGGCTTATAGCGTATACGTAATTCTTGATAGTTTCAGATCTTACAAGTCAACATCTGAAACTATCGAGAAATATAAAAGCTGTGGTCATCATGTGACTCGTTTGCCTCCTTCTACCTAATAAATAATGAAAAGTTAAATAACTAAAAACATGCAAAGCTATCGTTATGTATTGTTATTTGTAACTAGGTGGCGTTGTCGTCGTTCTTAAAATAAATGATGATAATACTAGTCAGAACTAAGTAATGAAAAATGTATTGTCATCGGTCCTTGATTACTGTGGAGAGTTTCAATTTAATCTGACGTTTTGAAGTCGGAAAATTTCAAGAGTCCCTTACATACATACCAGTGAAACTGATATAAGTGTGTTGAAAAGAAAGTAAAGAAACAAAACCTATTGCTATTTTATTTATAAAAAGTAAAGCTGACAAGCATTTTTGGACCGGGACAATAATGGCGACGTGTTCAAAGAACAAAACTAGGTCAAAAGCCTAATATCGCACAACAATGTGCATTCTCATATAAACAGCCTGTTTGCAAAGAATTCGTTCACTTTTAAAAACAGACGGGACAGATTGTTAAAATAACCACGAAACATAAAGAAGAATTTATGACTGTAATATTAAAAAAAGGTATATTTTTTCTTAATAAACTAAATAATTCATGTTTATCTCTCATTTTGTCACAGCCTAACACTAAGTAACACTTTAAAGAATACGTATATATCGAGTACAATACTATTAGTAAATAGTATATACCAAGATATAGAAATTCCGTGTCAACTTAGTGGGGAAGCAAGAAAATTTAGTATATCCACTAATCTATAGTATAAGTATTATTAGCCTTGTTTAGGTCCGTTTTATAAAATAACGGAATATGCTAAACTGAAAATTTATTTCTATGAAAATTACAAAAGTTTAGGCACTCTTTAACTTAGTTTTTGTCCTGCAGGCCCGGAAGTGCTGAAAAGAAGAAAAAAAAGCGTGGACACTATACAAAACCAACAAAGATTAAAAACAGCTTTACAATTATTATTATTTCATTCATTACATATTTCTGTTTGTTACAAACATACATTCAAGCAAACAAAGTTTCAAGATACCTGCGAAGAATTTAATTAGACGAGCACTGTCGTTGTCTATCCTTGTCCACCATCATTAGAATGTGATTCGATGATTGAACGATCATTAATCCGACCATAATTTTACCATGGTCGAATTAATAATCGAAATAATTTAATTATGGTCGAATCATCAGTTTAGCTACACGTACGTTTACGTTACAATAATAAGGCAGTTTATTTCCGATTTCATTTGAAGCCAACGTCGTAGGCAGTAAATTGTCGTGTCGCGCCTAAGCTAAACGGTACTTACTCTCAACCCCTACCCCTTTACCGAGGGTAAATATTGTAAATCGATAGCAGTTATCGGGGAGGCGGACGGTGGAGTTATTGAATTATCCGAAGTGAGGAACAAAGCTTTTCAGAACCTTCTCTTCTTTCGGATTTTAATTCATTCGATAGATTCCTGGGTATTAACGTAATTTTGGGCAATTTTTTTAACAGATTCCTGTAGTTACTTTTTTGTCAATTAATTTTGTTTTTATTTATGTTTAGATATTTTTTAGTAAACATTTATTTAATAACGCAATGGCTATGCATAGACACTTCCTCACATTATAAATAAAAGTCGACACTTTTTAGGGGACCTAATTTTATTACCTGATAGCTTGCTACATTGAGTTAAATTATTAAAAGTACTTTACTTTGTATATCAGATAATTCAAAAGAAAAACTGATCAAAAGATATTACATCTTCATTTCTACATATAGACTTTCTTCAGTTAAAATAAACGGCGGGAAGGGACTACGGGGAGCAGTAAGACTTATGGCTACCTCATTTTTTAGTAGAATCAATGACGCACAAATGTTGCTGCGGCGAGATTCCGTAAAGTGATACAGCTGTGAATTGAGAATTGCCTTCATCCTATCCATCCATGTATCCATCCTCTAGCATAATAACTAATTCCACTTCATAAATAGAAATCAGATATTGAGAGACATTTAAACGTCGTAATCAGTTTTATACAACAGCTTATTAAGATCAACATAAAGACAGGTGTTGAACATAAACTCAATAAAGCCAGTCCTAAACTTACCTATCTTAAACATTTCCCTTGAAATCATAAACTGTTGCTAACCGTAAACCGCTATCGCTTGTTAAGAGACGCGCGAGTTGAATACACACCATTTAATAAAGAAAACTGTTTCTCTTTAACAATTCGAAGAGATGGTGAACAATTTAAACCGCATTGAATGGTCCTTTAATTCCGGATCATATAAATTCGGATTATTATTTGGTATTCAGCCGAAGCAACAACAATTTATAATTGAGTTTAAGGCTTTCTTGTGTATCTAATTGTGCCTTTGAACAATTTCCTCAAGTAATTGAGTAGAAAAGCATAGTAAGATTGTGCTTAAATTTCTTAAAAGTTAGTATTTCCTACGGTTATACTGTTTTTGATGTGCAACTTTTATTGGCACGCCTTGGCAGTAAATTCGACCAGTATGTATAATAGTACCAGACTGTCACGGAATGAATCGACTATTCGTTCAACAAGTGTTGCTGTTGCTGTCTATACTGGTACTCTTAAATGTGAATGTGTTAACATTTAGTACTGCTTCATCTTTTTGCCCCATTGGCAATGCTTCCTTCTAGGTAACAAATTTCACTCCTAAGAAACTAATAAAATA
This sequence comes from Papilio slateri, assembly GCA_018246275.1. Classification (NCBI taxonomy): domain Eukaryota; kingdom Metazoa; phylum Arthropoda; class Insecta; order Lepidoptera; family Papilionidae; genus Papilio; species Papilio slateri. The sequence continues at coordinate 7,814 of DWTW01002881.1, forward strand.
TGTATAATCATAATCGTATAAAGTACACCTGTAGTAAAATAATATAAACGCAGTCAGAAACGAACTTTATATTGCTAAAATCCTCAATAACTGTGGAACCACGTCGGGATAAAATTTAAATGGCACCAATCTGAAAACAAAAAAAAACTATCGATTGCACAAACAATTTTTTTTAAATCTATTTATAAATGTCGAAGTTCTGAAGTACCAATATAAAAAAAATACATTTGTAGAGCCCGCAACAACATCTGTTGCACGAATGGGCCTCGACCGGTGAGATACTAAGACCTCACAGAAGACAGGCGTGAAGTAGAAATCTTTTTGCGTTTCGTATGATAGGTACCGGACGCATAATTTTAATCATCTTCATCCTTCCCAGCCTTTTCTAATAAGGAAAGGATGGAAAGGGGCAGAGGATTTGTCGGGGGAGGGACTGAATACAAAAAAGGAAATATCATTTTTCCTGTTTATTTCCTCCTATGTCCATTAAAGGTAGGCTGTAGTATCTGCGATTCATTTGCTTGTTGTGGTGCTTATCGGTAGGGGTCACTTAACACCAGTAGCCGCTTGCCCTTTTACCACCTTCTTTCATAAAAAAAAAACAAGCTAATTGAGAACCTCCTCCTTTTTTTGAAGTTGGTTAATAAATTTATACATCTTAAAAGAGTTTTTACATCGAATCATTTATATAACAAGTTCTTCATAGGACCTTCTTAAAGATGCGCCTTGGCTCTTGGCCATCTTGCCACTCAGAGAAGTTGTACATGCCTGTCTAAACTAAGCAGTGCCCTTTTAGTAAGAAATACGTAAGATTTTTAACTTTAATTATCTGCAACATTAGTGCTGGTTCCAAATGCAAAACTAAACTTAGGATCGCTATATATATTTCTGTAAATACGATTTTGCTTCCGAACTAAAATTGAAAATTGGGCGGATAGAGTTCGTACTAGAAAAAAGCTGAATGCAAATGAAGCGAAATGGGTCAACGAATCCGAAATCGATGGCGGACGCATCATCACTGAGTGTGCGGCAGTTAAAAGCGTTTCTGTTGTGAATTAAGAAAAAAAATAAGTTTTTAATGAATGGACAGCAATAATGTTAAAGTAATATTTATCAATTTTTGTGTTTAGTTACTTTAAGAAGTTGATATCTTGATCGAAGTAAAAAAATCAACGATTTATCAAATTAGGTTCTTCTAAGTATTCTTTTAAAAATGGAGTTGTGTTGCTGCTTTTTTTTATAATTTGCCGCGGTTTTGCAATATCAACTTTTATTAGCCAGCCTCTAACAATAATTATGGGGTTTTTACATATTATATCTCAAGGTATCAGGAAAAGACCTCAATGACAAACTTATCTCTTTTTTTATCGCGCAAAAAAATAACGTAAAGTAAAAAAGTACTACTTTTTACGGAAACGGTCCGATTATGTTGATTTTTTCTAGAATATAGTGGCAGGTAGAAATGAAAATGAAATATATTCAAGTTGTGCAATATACCGCACACACATGCAATAAAAGCTCTACTTAAAACAGATAAATATGTATTTTTATGCAACTTTTAAAATGAATTCCACATCAATGCATCGTGCCAGTACTAACGAGACGCTAAGAGATGATGTGCAACCTTTTTTTATGTTTTACATTATTTCTACTGCTCGATTTTAAATGCTGGCCATAAATAATTTTCGCAACATGAGATGGGTTGAAGGAAATAATAGCGGAATGCAATCGAACAACGACGATACACGTGGCAAGGATGCCTCTCCCGCCATATATAAAGTGAAAATGTTGGCAGGTATATCCCAAAATTGCGACCCTAACCGTATCCGGTATTACCGTAACTTTTTACATTGCTGATACGTGGCTATGGTCACCTAGTATTAGGTACTGCTTACTCGTTTTTGCAACATGATTTTTTTTGTCATAAAGAATGACAAAAAAATCATATTGTAAAAGTGAGTGATAGTGTTAGTAGAGGTCGTTTTAGTCGAAATTACACCGACCAGATTTGTAACATACTGAAGGCCCTATTAAAAGTACCCGTAACCTATCAGCTTGTATGAATATAGAAGAAACGGGAGATCGGCCAAATGGAAATGCGTAATCACTGACTACCCCTCCGTGTTACGGTCGTGAGTGCTTATTTAACAACTGTAAGAACGAATTCGCACAAATTTATAATACGCGAGTATTTTTTCATTTGTTTATTATCGTTTATATGTTAAGAGGAATAACGATGTTCAGCGAGGTTTCAATGTATTGTAATCAGCTTATAAATGATATGCGGTGACAGCCGGAAGCCGCCATTAGCGTACACGCGATACCAGCGCCGGCACCGGAAGTGGCTTGTAACTATTTCCGACTGATGGAGTGTTGTATATAACACGATGAATGAATTTTTTTTTGTAATTTTACTCTTTCTTATAATAGTACTGACGATCTTACAAGTACACTTTAAAAGTTTGGATACAAGGATTTGGTGAAAAAGTAAGTAACAGAGTTAGTACGGGACGTCATAGACGTACTTATACCCACCACGTTTGTGACGTACTACCATCCCCGATCAAATAACTAATGAACAAGGAAGTGTGAAGAACAGGGAGTGTGTTCACAAGCGAACCCCGTTCGAGCTGGAGTGCCTCAAGGATCGGTGTTAGGCCCAGTTCTCTTCACACTCTACACCAATGACATATCGCGCGTACGCGATGTAGAGC